>JAZHYW010044993.1:0-31560 GCA_037355805.1 Ixodes ricinus | reverse complement strand
TTAAAGGGCAACTCCGCTCAATTCCGAAAAATTTAGGCTTACATGTGATTCCATTTCACAAAGCACTACTGAACAGCTCTACGTCTTCGGATTCGCGAAATGTGGAATATTATTTGTATAATCTCAATTTAAACATCTGCTGATACCGAAACCGAAACTTCGGTTGCGTCAGACAACATTGATCTCGCGTCATCAAAGTCATGGCCACGTCACGTCGAACCACGTGGTCTTGTGACGTTCGGGGGGGCGAGGTACAGGACACGCGACGCGGGCAGGTCGCTTCGCATGGCGTGGACGGTGATGGCCCGGGGGAGAGGGGGAAGGGGAGAACACGAAAGAGGAGAGGGGGAGCGGAGAAACCGGACATGCGATAAACGCGCGGGGCAGCGCAAACTAGCGCATCCGCGTTACGGTGATCACGTGGACGCCGTAGAGCCAACACCGGGAGGAGAAACTCATGACGTCATCGTTCAATTTCGCTCTGAGAAGTAAATACAAACAAAACGTGAGAATGACGTAGTCATGCCTTTGGCGTAGTGGTTCAACGTTTGCCGCTCCATCTCCGTCGCATTGACTGCGCTGACGATTGCGCCTCACGTCGCACGCTAAAGTTGGCAGATTTCGGCGACTTGGCTCATTTGAAAGTTTGCTGGCCAGTTTATTAAATATATAGACGGAATTAGATCGTAATATTTGACATGGGGTCTTCCTATAGGATACTGAAGAGGGCTGCATAGTTTTCTAAATATCAAAAATGAAGCGGAGTTGCCTTCAAGCTACCAAATCTAAACACATTTTCGGAAAGCCCAGGTTTTACTCCTTCCAGCATGCTGTTTGTTATATTTAAATTCAAAATAGCTATGAGAAAATGATGAAGGTGATGCCAAAACGAACATTCAAAGTTTCCCGCACTCTCTAGTGAGGTGATGTCGCATGTTGCGTAAGTTACAAGTGGAGCAGGCAGTCCACTAAAAATATAGTATTTTGCATGTTGTTTCCACCGTGCTGGCGTGAGCTTCCCTAGCATTAATATAGCACCATCAAACTGCTTGTAGCCCGTCAGGAACAAGCTGTACTGTATACTACATTTGATGTCACGTTTCTCAGTGTTGCCAGTAGAGGCTCTCAGCCTCTTGAACCAAATTTAAAACTTCAAGAATAATAAGAATAATAAGAATATAATGATGCTTTATTATTTCGTGCCTCAGAATGACCAAAGTCCTGATGTGAGGCACGTCTGTGATTATACTACTTGCACAGCACGCTCATAGAAAAACAACAGTTAATGAAAAGTAAATCAAAGCCTCATGTTTGCATTTAAAATGCACATAATTTGTAAAAGCATCTAAAGACGTGTTTGCTAAAATGGCATCGAGGATTGAAACGTTAAGGCATGTGACAGTTAAAAAAACAAAAAAACTAACGGGATAAGTTTGCAAAGAAAAATTTATTGTGGCTTGTTACTAACTTAGACCTGTGTATTAATACGTGGAACCAATTTCGAGTCAAATATTATACTCTGTATCATACTTGGTGTCCAACGCCGTCAAAGCTGATTGTGTGAATGTGGGGTTTGATCTCGCAGATCGTTTACACGCATTCTGCGCACAAAGGAAACCACAGATGAAGCCACGCTCACATGTCAGTTGCTTTGACAGTGCTGTATACTAAGAATGAAATGGAATATGGTGACTATCAAGATTTCGCCGGAGCTCGCCTTTATTAATGTCATCGATGACAACCGCACTCTTGCAGACGTTTACAGACGGAATCACAAACCAGCTGGTGGGCTGCTGGGAAGGCGGGGGCACCCTGGGGAGGATGCGGTGCTGCTGCGCATCTACGGCCAGAAGACGGGAGCTGTTCATCGATCGGTCGCGCCGAGGTCACCAACATGCTGCTCCTGCACGCGCACGGCCTTGCCGCACCCCTGCACTGTGCCTTCCGCAACGGCTTGTGCTACGGCTACAACACGGGGCGCGTTGGGGACACCGCCCTCGTCTGCCACCCGCATATCTCCAAGTGAGCCCCCAACCATTTGATCAATCAACCAACAAGTCAGTCAATTGTCTGTCGTTCACACATCTCCAAGTGAGCCCCCAATTGGTCAATCACTAGTCTGCCATTCACAAGTCTCCCAGTGAGCCCCCAATCAACCAATAAATCGATCAATCAGCCATATATGCAACCCACGCGTCTCCAAGTGAGCCCCCAATCAATCAATCAATCAATCAATTGTATGCCACCCTCATGTCTCACAGTGAACCCAATCAATCATTCAATCAATCATCTGCTGCCCACACATCTCCAAGTGACCCCAATTAATCAATGAATAATTTCTAACGTGATAGAAATAACAGCTGCAAAAAACGAGGACCACGAAAGGAACACTTGCTACAGGACAACAGCTGTACTTGACAACTGAACTTTATTACTTGAAAGCAAAGAAGGAAGAAAACACATAATACGTCTCCATCAAATTACGTGGTGACACTACTTGTGCCGCTCATGGTTGGGCAAAAAAAAAAGGTATTTCTTTGTCAGAGAGAGCCACCGACAGCTTGCTGACACATCTTGTGCCTAGGCACGAAATAAACAAGGTCTCAATAATTTTGTGGATAGTCTTCTCTCTGTGTCTCCAGTTAAGTCACAGCTGTTGTCCCATCGCATGTGTTCCTTTCATGGTCATTATTTTTTGTAGCTCTTATTCCTGTCACGCAGGGAAGCGCTGTGCCATTGTTCGCCAATCCATTTCCGCTGTGCCATCCGGCTCCCAAGAGCAAACGCTGCACCAAACTGCCAAAATAATTTTTTGTTGTACCAAAATTTATTGAAGTATTTTTGTTTATTGGCCACAGGGGTTTACCGAGTTGTGTTTGTTTATCTAATTCTAAACCGACAAAAAGAATGCACCATACCGATGTTATCATGTCAGCATTAAAGCAGGCGATCTTGTCCGTTGAAAACAGGTGCCAAGCACCTATTTTCTTTGTAAAAAGAATGACCATTATTTATTCTAGACCAGGTCATTAGACGCACGGTTCCGTTTCGTTTCATGGTCTTGTGTTACCGTCAAGTGCCAGCAGCATGAGGGAAAAGTAAATGCTTTGATTGTTGTTCAGAAATATACTACTGTTTTTGAACGAATATGAGCAGCACACACAGTAAAAGTGGGTTTATTTCTTTTGCCCATACCGCCTTCGAGTGCTTGTGTGGGCGCGTTGCTTTGTCCGTCGGTGCCACAGCTCAGCCAACAACAACGTGTAGGTGTCTGATCTCCAAAAATGGAACATGCATTGCTGACTTTGTTAGAAGTACTTGGGAATCACTTCATCGTTTACTCGTTACATTTTTTTGGCAGAGTTGCACTAAACTTGGTCGCGTGTATTCGAAATATTGTACGCATTAAATGGCATGTATATAGGTCAACATACCTAAAAGCGTGCTGGAACGCGGTCACCTATCATCTAATATCTCGGGAAAGCGACAACTGCTTTCACAAGATTAACCATATTTTTGCACGTTTAGGGTGTTGGCCGTTGCTGAGACCGCTTCTGTGCTCCTCATCCTTGTCGTAAACGTAACACGAAAAGCAATCTTTGGTTGTCTCTTCTGTAAACTTTCTTTCTTGTAAATGACATACGAGGCAAATACATGCTCTGGCCATCAAACACAAGCCAACGGAAGGCCAAGATGAACAGTGGGAATATCCTGCTGAACGACGCAAACTCTCAATTATTGTGCTAGAATGCATCCAAGCAATTGACTTGTGAGGAAAACCTTGTTTTGTGGTCTTACTTGCTACGTTAGTTTTGTCCATCAGATTTTATCAAACCCCTAAGCAAGCTCCTTTATTTAGTGAGTCATGCTTGTTCTAGTATGGGCTTAAGCAGCGTATGTATGAGCAGGGATGATATTATGAAGTTTTCAATATTTTGCATTGTACTTTCTCATATAGAGTAGAATCATACTCTCTTAACTTGAGTGTTGGAATTAATTTATGTTGAGCAAAACAGAGACTTGTAACATTTCTATTTTCTATTGATGGAAAGTAGTCAGTATAGGATGGGGCATGCGGTTATTTGCGCACTCTTTCCCAATGGTGGTTGACGGAAGCGTAGAATCGCTTCAGCTTTAACTACCTCTCGTCGATTCTGTTCTAAACATAGTTGAAAGAACAATGGACTCCCTCCCCCAAAAGATTTTCCTGGATAGGTCATGCCTGGATAGGTCATGTACATGTCTCAACAACCTTACCTGAAGAAGAAATTCTAGCACAATATTTATGTTGCAAAGACTCATTTTCAGTTAGGAGTAGTGCCGTGCAAATATTCAAATTTGCAAATAGCAGTTTCGAATAATACGCTCATTCGAAATTCGCTTCGGAAGGAACTGCAATATTCATACTTTTCGAAGTGTTGATCGCGGCAAGTCAGAGCTGTATCTAGGGTTTGGCCATTCATTGGGAAGTATAGGAGGCCAGTCTTGTACACGTTACTAAAAAAGTAATCGATTACAATTACTATTACTCTTGGCTAAAAAGTATTCGATTAGATTACTTGATTACTCGACGGAAAAAGTAATTGGACATTACTTAAAGAAGTAATCGTTACTTTTCCGATTACTTTATTGTGTGAAAAGTCTGAAGACACATCTTTAGCGCTCATAACAATGAACTACTTCTAACCTATATTTCACATTTGCACAAGTACTGAAGAAGAAAAGCTGGTTCCCTCTTCGTGGTCGTTGCACCTTCACAATACGGACACAAGCATAGAATTCGTTTGAAGAAGTTTAATGATTTGGGCGTTCGCCAGTGTGTGTGTGTGTGGGGGGGGGGGGAGGGGGAGGGGAGGGGGTTCTAGATATTGTTAAGCTTGAGCAAGGGTTGTCGCTCAAAGTTTTGCGTCGCTCATTTTATTATTCACATGTGGATGAGCTCGCATGTTATACAAAAGAGCAGCAGCTCCAGGATTTGAAACGGATCATGTGTAGTATCCATTAGCGGAAGAGATCGCCCCGACCACTTCTCAACTCGAAACATTGCTTGTCACAAAGACCACGTAGGGGAAATGGGGAAATATTTCAAATGGCTTTGTCATATTTTGCATCCGCTTTAGGCATTCCTCGGTTCTGGTTCTCCTACGGGCTGCGAGTAGGTACCCTAAGCAGGATTTTCTTTTATTTCTGTGTGTGTGTACGTGAGGGAACTAGTTTGAACGAAGGACTTACAAAGCTACATTGTGCTCCCTCAAACTTCGCCCTGAATGGCCTTTGTCACGCACTGTAACTTCCCTGGGGCTTCCCACTCCCAGTCCCAGCTCGAAAAAAAAAAAAACGGACATTCCACAGAAACTGTACATAGAAAGGGATTGACCTCGTTTCCTATAGCTCCGCAAAAATCTTTCTTTTTTCCGTTCGAAAAAAAAAATATATTTTATTTTTGTCATTTTAGAAAAAAACAGGCGTCTGCCCGGGGGGGGGGGGGGGGTGTCCCGTGGAAAAATAGTAACGGTTACAAGTAATTTTATTACTTCAAAAAGTAATCAGATTACTCTTGTGATTACTGCCTAATAAAAGTAATCAACTGATTACAAAATTACTCTAAAAAGTAATCGATTACAAGTAATTTGATTACTTGTAATGAGTACGGTACAAGTCTGTAGGAGGCAATTGATGAGGTGCCATTGGCCAAAAAACGGGGTGGGCATGTTCCAGGGCGTCTTCGGAAATTGATAGTGGCCAACCAGAAGCTGCAATAATACCCTGGTGGTGGTCGCGAGAAGGAAAATTAATAAGTGTGTCGGAGTAACTCTGGGAAACTGAAAATATGGTGCTTGTGATGTTTTGATCACGATCACTCCTTAAAACTGTTTCTCGCTACCATCGCAAGAGGATTCTTTTTCAGCTTCTGGTTGACCAAGAGAGCATGTCAAGTTCTCTATCTGCGTCTAATGCACGCGCTGGCTCTGCCTGCTGCTCCCATCGACCAAACTCCCTCTATGAATGGCTCTGCGGCGAGTTAGCCCCGTTGAGTGTGCTTCCACCTAGCACCTGTGCACTGCGGGGAAGCAATACCTGCGACAGAGCTTGCAAGCTTTAGGTATTATTTCGCCACAGCACATAGGTGCTTGGTGAAAACGCACTCCACGGGGCTAACCCACCACGATTATGCAACTGTGTTAGGCGGCAATGTTTTGACAACCCGCTCTCATCATTCGTGCTTGTTTAATCGTTGCTCTTTGTCAAATTTGAAGTTGAAAAAAAATTATATTTGCATATATAGCAAGCGGATCTATAAATCACCTCTGATTAGGATAGCTGCGACAGTTTTGATGTTTACATGCCGCAGTTCATAAATATATCTACATTAGAATTAACCGAAGTTAGAAGTGGACAAGTAGAAGGCTAGGAACGGCCTTCATAAGTTGAGCTGAATTCGTTGAAGCATGTTGCGCGGTAGTGAAATGCTTGGAGAAACTATTCAGTATTCGATGAGAAAATATTCGGTCAAAACCGCTCATTCTTCGAACTCAAATCCACTATTCGCACATGACTAGTTAGAAGTGATTCCAAAACGTGTTTATATTTCAGGGTCACTGTCTTGACGTGCGAACATGAACAGAGAGCAAGTTGGCACAGATGACTTGAAATACGAAAGAATAAAATTAACAACATAAAGGACGGACACACACAGACTGTCCTGTCTGTGTGTGTTCGTCCTTATGTGTTTTATTCTTTCGTGCTTCAAGTCTTGACGTAGAAAGTATGTTTCAGAATCGCTCGCTAACTCAGAATGAGTCTCACAACATTTATGTCTTGCTAGAAATTGTCAAATTTTTCAGTGAAAGCTTATCTTGTAACATTTAATATCTAACACATCAATTAAAAAAAAAAGAAAAATATTTGGGCGGGGGAATTATGCAACAATACTTTTGCTTCGGTTAACTCTGTCTTCCAATCATAGTTAAAGCGGCCGTGAAATAATTTTTGCCATTTGGGTAGCTTCTTTCTGATTTAATGTTCACTCTCTCCCACACATACTTAAAGGGACCATGGAACAATAAGTTTTTGCTTTGATTCTCTCTCTGCAACTCATTTCCTTCACTGAAACAAATGAGGGCAATAGACATGTCTGAACATCAAATTTCTAACTGGAAATCAAATATGAATTTTGAAATTTGATTGCAAATCATACTAAAATATTTTTGAATGTGAATTTTTACATTTATGGAATGTACGTATGAAAAGGAAGTTTTGTTACATGAAAAAGAATTTCACATACTTGTATTAAGAAAAAAAAAGGCAATGATTAGATGAGTCAGGTCAAACATGATATAACATGATAGGCAAAGCAATGACTACCTTATTTAACAATAAACTGAAGCGGTTCTGTATTCGAGGAAAAACACCTAAATCGTCTTCATTTGGCCTCCTGGATCACAAACATCAAGATTATTTTTTAATTTGGCACATGGACGCTGCAGAAAATCATTTTCGAAGTACCACTGAAGCCACTACTTCCCCAGAGCGTGGCGTCATATCCAGAGTTTTCGGAATCTCCACTCTCGCGCACCTTCAGCACCTATCAAAGCTATGCATGTGCTCTCTTGCCATGTTCGAAAAGGTTGGAAAAAGACGTCGTGACTAGTGTCAGTGCGGGGAAAATACCTGGCTAGCTTGGAATTGCATGCGCTGCCCACACGAGCAGCACACACTTGGCGGCCGAAAGATCTGGGTATGACATATCGAATTTTCGGAGGTTTTTCGTGTTTTCTCGCATTCAGTTACATTTTTGGGGAGAACGAACATGATATTCAGATTCACAGGATAAAAAATACTCTAAAATTCACCTCTAACTCGTTTTTTTCCAGGAACCTCTTCAGCTTCCCTTTAATTTGAGTCGAAAATAGGCAGATGAATGACCCATACTAGTAGAATAGAAAAAAAAAAAGTTACAAATCCCATCCCTCTTCCCCCCAAAAAAATCTTCAACAACACCAACGTTTTTTTTTTTTCTAGCACGGTTTATAAACTTGGGATCAAACTGTAATCATAACCATTGGTGGCTCTCCTACAAAGTGAGCCAAATTCCCTAGCCCATCGAGCCAACCAAATGGCTCCAAGGCTTTCAGCCGTTTCTCCTAGCACGCCAATGCAAAGCAGGGAAGCTTGACACATGACGACTGGCGCGAAGCAGTGAAGCTTGACATTGAAGCCCTAAAGCGAATTTTGAAGACGTCATTCATAATTTTCGAATTTTCTACGAACTCTAGAATATTTTGAAGAGCAAAAGTGTGCCACGAGAACCCTTGCCATAGTTGACCTTTGAGCGCATGCCTCCACTCTACGTAGGCTGATAGCGCAGACCCTGGCTCGGATGCACTCGCTGAAGCTGTGCAAGGGGGCCGCAAGGCTGTACCCTCCCTGTTTCCCACCATGCGGAAGTACCTAAGCCTCATTCCCACAGAGTTTGCAGACCTGGCAAAGAATGAAAGGTGACTTTTTGCTTTTTAGGTGTCACATTGAGTATCTGCTTTTGAGTGATGTGGTGGAGGGAAAGGGGGGGGGGGGTTAGTGTCATTTTGTTGTGTTTTTTGGAGTTTGACTGTGGAAATAGGCTTTTTTGGTTCCCGTGACAGGGAAGTATTTGTTGTTAAGCTGAAGGCTTGTGACTTTGACATGTGGGCTTTGTATATTGACATATTGACGTTGACAAGAGGTGTTTATTATGAGTGTTATCATTATACCCTTGTCTACCACAATTTTGGCAATCAAATTTATTGTTATTATTACTTCAAAGTCGATCTTCCTGTCAGTCTTCTTTCTTCTCGATCAGTTCATAATTTTGTTCCAAGTTTAAAGGGTTTTTTCATTTTTTTTTCATGTCATCTGTTTTTTGTTTTGTTCAGGGAAGTTTTTAAGGTGCTTTGATAGCACTTGCTGGATTAGTCAGTTGGTTAAAATACTCTTCCTCTTTGCTGTCGGTCCAATCCTAACCGAGTGGCATTCTCATTCTACAAGATATGCTAGCGGGATTAATAATGAGAGATATAGTAGTTGTCATAATTATGAGTTGGTTTCCTTTTTACTGAATGCTGATGAGTAAAAAAAGCAGAAACCTTTCAGCCTTTCCGCTCTGGTGAAGAAGGAAGACCAGCGAAGCTGTGCTATGGTGGGAATGAAGTAATGGCCGGCTGCAAGTCGGCAAGCCAGAGGGAACTCGAAAGGTGTTCGCCATCTATGAGCGACGGCGGCAGCTAGACAACTGGCAGGTAGCTGCCGTCGCTCGTAGATGGCGGTAGCTGTCCAGAGTTCTGTGTCATCAGGTCATTTGAGGACGCACACGATCCTGGGGAAACTAGCCCATAACAGCTCCGCTAAAAAACTTAAGCAGCATGAAATTAGCTTACCACAATCAATCGTCGAAAAGGTTTAAAAAAAAAGAAAGATGTGTTGCCTTTAATTTTGTTTTTCGCTTCTTCAGTTGTCTACGGCATTATGTTTTATTTATTTGTTTGCTTTTGTTTGCTTTTTTCTGACAAACAAATGTTTTGTTTGCTGCCTGCCAGTCTGCCCATTCCCCGTGGCCTGTCTGAGTAGAGAGGTGAGTGACGGTCACTGAATTCCTAGAACAATCCTTTCTGCAATGCTGCTGCTGCTTTTACTATTGGCTCTTCTTTTGATCCTCTTTCGCAGTCTGCCCGTGGGGAGGGGTCCCTGCAATGATGGCATTCCTTCCCTTTGGACTACCACTTCTGTTTCTACCCTTTGCCTTATGCCCTTTGCGCTTTGGGAGGGAGCGATAGCCGACTCTAGTCAGTGCAGCAGAACGCTCCAGCTTGTTTGTTTGTCTCCGGGGGCCTATGCAAGGAGTTGGGAGAAATTAAAAGTCAGTCCATTGTTCTCATAGTAGTCTGTACATATCATCCCAGGCAAAAATCAGTCCACTTTCTTCAGCTGGATTATGGAACTGGAAATGAGGCAGTCCAGCTGGATTCCACCTGGAATCCAGCTGGGTCCAGCTGCAATCCAGCTGGACTGCGTCTTCATTTCCAGTTCCATAATCCAGCTGGAAGTGGACTGATCCTCGCCTGGGATGCCAATATTATATGTCTTGTGAATGGCATAGTAGTATCTGCCGGAAGCATTCAGCTCTCCGCTCCCTAGATTTGGCTCCTCCAAGCTTAGTATAGCTCTGGCATGTAGTATGTGTCATTGTAGCCTTTCACATGTGTGGCTTCCAAAACTTAGTTGTATCCACTAGCCCCACACTCTGAACACAATTTTTTTGCATAGTAAGGCGATTTTTATTAACGTTAAAAGTTTACGATATCTAGGGTCATGTGAACCCCACCGTCAGTGTAGCAGGTTGTGAACCTTACCGAAATTCACAAATGAGGGACTGCATAACTAGCTGTGTTCAGGTAGTTAAAAAAAAAAAGTTTATGTTACGGTTGAAGCATTGTTTCCCCAAAGCTGGGAGTCAAGCAACAATAGTGGAAAGAACTGCCCTTCATGCTAAACCCTAACCTTGGGACTCTAGAAAATACAAACAAATGGACCAACACAAATGTGTTTTCGACTGCAGATGGAGACCGCTTGTGTGCTGGTCTCTCTTGTCTTTGTCGCTTGGGTTACATCCGGCTGTCACTAGTTTTCTTATTCTTCCTCTGTCTCACTTTAAAGAGACAATGATCTCCCAAAAAACATTTTTTAAAATGCCTGGATTGAACACCTGTCACTAAATAAACTTTCTGTGAAATACATTTTTTGTATTTCACATTTGAAATACATGTTGCGAGACTAATTTTGAGTTGGGAGTGTCTCAAGCTCAATGTCTCAAAAGATAAGCACATTTTGTGATTGTTCCTAGTCCAGCTTTTAAAATGTCTTGCAACTTAAATGTGAAGCAAAAATTTTTTTTTTATTTGGAAGCTTTATTTTGTTAAAAACAAGCCTTTGGGAGATCAGTGTTCCTTTAACGTGGACCGCTACAAAGGCTACAAGTGCGAGCAAATAGCTTTGGCTAGCGCTTGGCCTCCCAGAGTGTCCGCGATCACAAGCGGGGAGCTTGCGCTTATATTGCTGTCACCGTGGTTTGTGTTAAGACGAGACATACTGTAGTGCCTACTCTGGTTTGAAACCTCCGCGATGCAACGAGTGGCGCCCTCTCTGAAGGTTCATGTCCTGCATCCCGAGCAAGCTGGAGCTCGAGCGGGAGGTTCGGATCTTGGAGGAGCACCTCTCGGAGTTGGGCTCGCCCGTCGTGTTCTGCCACAACGACCTGCTCGTCAAGAACATCATCTACCAGGAGACTGAAGGTGTGTCCTCGGCAGTTGCACTGTTTTTCTATTGGCTGAGATTGGTGGGTGGTAGGAGGAAGGCCATGATAGAGCGGTCATTGAGTCGTTATTTAGTCTCGTGTGATGAGCAGTGAATTGTTTCTTAGAAGTACGAAGTATCAGGTGGACTGCACTTTAAAAAAGCTGGGTATTAGTGGGGAATAAATGAGGATGACTTAAGGATAGCGTCGGAGATTGTGAACGCGTGTAGTTGAGAAACTGAGTGATAATAGAAAATGTGTACCATACAAATCCCGTAGGGCGCCCACCCAAAATGAAGAGATAAATGGTGAAAAACATAATGGCTATCTTTGGGGATGAGATGGCAAAACTATCAAAAATTAACGATGAACACAGGGGCACCATCTACAAACCGTGTGACACGGGAACCGATACCGCAGATCGCGGTCACAGCAAATCTGCGTTTCATAACGCAATAAACACGCGGGAATTTTCTACGTACTCCCGTGCGACAAGAAAGACACTGGAGACTGCGGATGCAGCAGATTCGTAGCCTCAGGGTGCAGCAAAGACGTGGAATCCGGGTACAAACAACAGATACTGCACACGCAGATTGCGGACAAAAAACACGGGAACTCGCTACTACCTCACGTGTCATGGGAACCTGATGTTGCGCGCACAGATCGCGGATGAAAGCGCAGGAACCCGCCGCAAGCTCACCTGTCGCATTTACCGTGATACCGCAGACCGCACGGTTGATGCGATTCCCGGCGGATATCGCGCAATGTCCGATACCGAAGAGTCACATCAACCTCGCGATCAGGGGTAGGCGGCATGGCATAGGGGGTGGGCGTAAGTTTTGAATTTTATGTTACCAATATTTAGCCAGAAAAAGGGGACGGGCGACCTCACGGGGGTGTGCACCTCACAGGATTTTACGGTACATAGCATACATTGTTTTTTCTCTTTCTAAAATTTCCAAACTTAAATTTCTTTCAGACAAGGTGATCTTCATAGACTTTGAGTACGCCGACAAACTAACTACCAGGCTCTGGATATCGGGAATCACTTCTGCGAATTCGGAGGTAAGTTTAGACTTTTTTGCTCTCTGCACCCGTGTCCAATTGCCTCGTCATGTTTGATTCTGATCGCTGGTCACGCTACGTTTGTCCCATTTTCTTTGCATCCATCTTGCGTCAACAAGGCGTGCGAAGTTCGACACGTCGTTGTACCCCACTCGCGAGTTCCAGCTCTCCTGGCGAAGGCACTACCTCGAAGAGTGGTACGGCCTCGTGGGCCGGGGCCAGCGCACGTGACGACGACGTCCAGCTGCTCTACGCTTCAGGTCAACAAGTTTGCTCTGTGAGTTCCCGCCGCCGCCTACTTCAAGATTTCATGTCGCACTGGCCGTAAGAGGACACGGCGCAAAGCTACGAGGGCTCCATCGGTTGTTCACACGCCGAGTTTGCTTGAGACCAAGTTCAAATGCAATCTCTAGGGATGAGAGGACACCACACTAGCGTGCTGGCACCATCTACGAGGTGACCCTGACACTGCATTTCACTAGAGCGAAGGTTTTTCAGCATTTGCCGAGATCAATTGTATGTGCCATCTATGAGATATATGGTCATTCATTACATTGTCATAAAGTTCTCAAGATTAAAAAAAAAAAAAGATGTGCAAAAAAAAAAAAAGAAGGAAATATACGATAAAAAAACGATTACCTGTGTCAATTAAGGCTACGGTTGTGGTGAGCCGTAGCTGGGGGCTCGGTTTCGACTGCGGTTTGAAAGCTCGAATGAAATTCTGGAGTCGGCTCGGCTGCCCGCACATTTCGAGTGGATGCGCGTGAGCAACACTGCTTTCAACCTGTACATCGTCTGCACATTAAATTTCTCCCGTCTGCCTCTGCTGCATTTTATCCCGAATTCTCGAAGTGGCTCTAACAATCACGCCGCTTCTCTTCCAGGCTTCCTGCATGTTTTGAGTCTCTGGGCTCTGATTCAGGCTGCACTTCCGATCAAGTTTGACTTCCTCAGTAGGTTTCACCTTTGCAACCTCGCTGCCCGTAATGCATGGGCTTATGCAAACTCGCGCGCAGTTGGCCAAGCTGAACTGCCCTGCCGTTAAAGTTAAATAGCCTTGCAGTGATTTTATGCCTTGCTAAATGCACTGTTCTAGCAGGAATTCTCAATGCTTGTTACATGTGGGTGTGCATTGGGTTTTTCTGCCTCTGTGCCTGGAGAAGGTTCCGATACCGACTGCACAGTTATCGTCGTTGCAAGCCGTTAACTACTCGTTCACTGATGCCTACCATCATCACGATGTGGGCTTTGTGCCGTCGGGCACGATTGGGAAAGGTATTTTGGATTAAAATTTGTGCTCAGTATAACTGTGCTTTTACATATATCTAGGGTTGTTCGTTTTCATTTTTCTTTTCTGTACAACCATTTATATTTGCTAGGTTTCATCTTTTTCAAATGATCGTGTCCTCCTTTAAGATTGCCCTTCCTCTTCTATGCCCTCTAGTTTAGGGGTTCAAAGCTCCCAAAGTTTTCAATGGGTTTTCCCATTCTGGAAATGATATTATGGACATGAAAATAAAAATAAACTCAAAAATAAGTAGGATTGTTCGTTTTCAGGTAAAACACCCGATTTTACCCGATTTTTACACCTAACATGATTTAGGAGAACTCGGGTTAAACCCTGATTTCTCCCAATTCAAAAACAGATAACTAACCTATTTATTTTTACGCCGCAGGCGTTTATAGGTACATACGCACTAGTTATCCTACCTCTGGGACAGTAGTGACCTATAGTTCACTTGTAAGCTGCTTGCAGCACTGTGGACGCTACACGACTCTCAACCAACCGCCTAGCGAGCGCCATGACTCACCGTGACATTCTGGCGAGGCCGCTGAAGATGGCGTACAGTAGGCATTGGGGCCTCGGAGGACACTTCCGTCCTACACGCAGTGCACGCAGTTGGAACAGCCTCGGCACGGCCACGTAGCTGCGGCCCTGCTGCACGCAGCTTGTGAAATGCATTATCAATCCCCTTCGACCAGTGAGGTGTCGACGACCCGCCTGGTCCTCGGGCAGCATGGCCATCTGCTGGCTGTCCAACCTTTCTGCCGAACAACGTCCGAGCCGGTCAGTCGGCGTGCGGCAGATGAGAAAACAACAGGTTTTCCATAGTGAAGTCATCTGATGAAGACGACAGTCCCTCGAATGGCCAGGGTTTTTGTTGACACCTGAAGGAAAGGAGGGATTCGTGGGCGGTGCTGCCCTCGAACCGACCACGTAATCAAAGCTGGAAAACCCTGATGTCCTCCCGATCATAGCTTGAACGAGCCATAATTTTAACACGTTAGCGTTAAAAGCCGTGATACGCCCGATAAAAAATGAATGCATATTAATTAATTTGTAAATTTAACCCTAAAACCCGAATTTTGGAACGTTTCCACAAAAAACCGATTTCTCCCGATTATCAGCTGAAAAATAGCACCCCATTTTTACCCAATGTAAAAAATGACAAAACCCGAAAACGAACAACCCTAAAAATAAACAATCCACACATATTGCAATATTTTTTTTTTTTGCACGTTATATATTTTGTTGCATTTTCACAAAATGACAAGCTGTCTGCTTTCTTTCGAAACAAAATGCTAGAGTTTGCTGTTGAACGACTAGACCTGTATAACAAGCGGAAGACTGAATTCATGGAGCTGGAAATTCCTCAGAGGTTCTAGAAGCCTCGCGACGATACGCCGGCGCAGGCGAAAACAACGGGACGAGATTACCTACTTTTTTCTAGGAACTAGTATCCAGGGCAAGATTTCATACTTCACCGTCGCGCTAGAACTATTGACTACGTGACCGGGATGGCCAATTGTTGTTCTCTTCTTGTTTACACAGTATGCGTCTCGTTTAACAGTGTACCTCGCAGCACCGATCGTCTTTATGGGACCACTGCACGTAAGCATTGTCCACATACCTTCAGATTTCCTGCCCCTAAAAGAAGTACTGGCAAGGAATGAGAGATTTTTTCCGGACTCGAAGTTGGAGTGACTGGGCTCGGCCACAGTGCCTTACCTACCGCATTTTTTAGAAGCTGACGTAAACTGCGCTGGCGGCAGTTTTTGCCGTCACCATTGATCAGTGTCGCATTTCTATCTGTCCCCAAAGTCAAGTCCCAGTGGTGCGTTTATTTTAATTTGTACGTTATCCACGCCTAGGACGCGACAGCCGCCTCAACTTATCCGCGTTGTGTCTGATCGAGAAGATCGCAACCCTCGTGCAAAGTCAACAATGTTCCCGATTCAATCCGACTGAATTGTCACACATTTGGAGGGACATTGTTGCACCACACCCATGTGCAGAAACCTATTTAAGAACTTGAAATTAAAAATTCGAAAACGGTTGAAGAAAAATAAATAAAAATAAAGCTCCCTGTTGTTTGAGCCCAAAGGTCCCCATGAAATGTGATATAGTACATACCATGCTTTCCCGGGCTGTTTCTCCGTCCCAAACTATAGAAGCCCATATTGCCACTACAGGACGCGACGAGTGAAAGTCGGAGTTCTGTTGTAAGATGCAGAAGTTCTGTATGAACGTGTTGCATGAGCAAAAGACGTCAAATATTCAGAAATCCGAATATTTCGAGTACGCTCTAGGTGCAAAGGAGTTCTGTTTTGTGCAAGGAAGTATGGGCTGCTGCCAGTCATATTTTCTAACGAGTTGGAATTTGAGCAGCGTGCAAACCAGCCGCAAAAGTTCGTTACATTTTTTTTTTTCATAATTATTTTAGTTGGCAGAAAGACTGAATTGAACAGAGAGAGGGCAGAGCTTTATAGCACGCTGCCCGTGCACAAAGGACCACAGTTACAACTCGTTTTCGTTTGCAAAGTACTTTCGTCTAGTTTTGTTTGTTTAAAGTGTTTTACATAATATATATACATGCACCCATATTCCTTTATTTTTATTGTTTTTCGAGTTTTTAAGTTGAAATACGTTATAGAGTGATGTACTTTGATCCTTTGAAGTTTTTGTAGAAAAACAAGTGTGTCTATACGAGTGTCGCCATGCTTCAATTTCACTATACAAGTCGGAGGCAGATTAAGCTAGACTACAAACAAATGTCGAGACGCACGCTAACCTAGCAAAATCATGGCGCATTCACTGCGTTCGCTAGTAAAGCCGGTCGGAGCGTGCAATCAGAGACGATGCTAAGTGCACATTGCACTTTTGGCGCTGCTCCAGTAATTCGCCGGCCTGTACTGTTGGTTGCGCTCGGAGCTTGAGTGAAGCGAAGCACGGTAGTATTGTTTTAACCTCCACCGAGAACGAGCTTGATCAAGCGAGATTGAAGGGTGATAGCTTTCACGTTCGGGTTTCTTTTTCCATCTTCGCGTGGTGTCTCTTGAGCCTGCGTTTGTGAACGGTGGCATGTGCAAGTTACTTACCTATGTAGATCTTTAAATGAGTTGGCATTCCATGTTTTCTTCGGCAGAGACGGTGATACACACCCATAATCGGGTTTCAACGGAATTTCTATTCGTTTCCGAGAATATGACGCAATTTCACGGTTGGCTTCAGTCCAAGCTTGTAGAGGATCGCTCAACTGAACAGTCCCAAAATGTAAGCCCGTCGCATTGGCAGCAGTATGGTGAAGTTTTATACTCGAAATATGTGGCCAAAGCATATGCTTTCCAGGTCCTGGACGAATGCTGAATGTAAACTTTTAGCTAGCTCAAGGTATTGCCGGAACGAATTTACCCAAAGACGAGCCTAGCTAGAATGGAGGCATATGGCTTGTTGGCACTTGTCATGGGCGAGCATATAGTCATAGCTTTCTATACTTCATTTTTCACCTTTCTGTGAAAACTAGCACACTCGGGGGCTGAGCACCTAGGCTTGAAACAAGCCTTGGCCGGACAGATGAGTGTATGCTACAGCCATTAGAGTATAGGTGATGAGCCACCACACAAGCACACCCAGAATGGAATAACTATTTAGGCAGCAGGCAAACTATAAACTTCTTAAAAGCAGGTAAGGCCAAAGTGTGCAATAGGATTTTGGTTCCTATTTATACATTTCCGGCTCTCGACTTCAGACTGGTGCTGAAAGGCACCAAGCGAATATTTTATTACAAAACCTTCTCTAGATTATGCAGTATTTTCAGTGTAGAAATCTTATGCATTCTTTTTCCCCAAAAGTTTTATTTGTGCAACTTTGTTTTCTCTTTCCAAGATGTTGGCACTGGTCTGGAACCATCACTTTGTCAAATAAAGTGGTGCAATATTCTGAACCTGGGTAGTCTCTGCGAGAATACAGTACTTCGAACAAACCTTCCGACGGGAGGATCGTAAAGTGTCAAAATAGTTTTATTTCTCCGAGCCATAATTATCCTCAAGATACATTGACTAACTCGCCATATATTTAGGAGGCGGCACTGTCCCACGTTTACAACGAACGGTCGGTGTTTCTCGGATGTTTCCCCTCGCCTACCAAAGATGCACGCATATCACACAACATACGCCAGCGGTGCACGTGCAAACCGTCGCACCACATTCAGATCTGAATTTGCACTACACATACACCACGCTCAACACTGAAAACAAACGAAACATTTAGCTGTACAAAAGAAAAGAAGAAAGCTTGATGAGAAGGACTATTAAGTTATCAGGTGAAGACATTCAGGCATGCATTGGTGGATATAGAACCAGAAACAAGATTGAAATGCAAGCGAAGAAGCGTCCAAAGGGAAGCTTCTGAGGAAGTATCTGCCGGATCCCGCGCCAGTGACAACGTGTGTGCGCAGGCGAAGAACTAGCTCCTGCGCCGGCAAACAATGGAGCGATTTTGTTTTCCAGTCTTTGAAATGGGGAAAATAGTTTACAAGCTGCCACGTGTCTGATGCTCGCCTGGCTGGTGTCGCACATAGACTGCTATGATTTTACAAGCATCTTCACATCATTTCAGCTTTCTCATCTGCTTCTGACGCAGCTCTTCCTCCTCTCTTCATGTCCTGCGATATCTCCTTCAGAGATCCTTGCGCTGTAGTGTCGAGAAAGAAAAGCGGTTGCGTGATTAGTGACGCGAGAGCCGACTCCATTTAACTCTAATGTGTTCTGTACTATTTGCAGTTTATATAGGGACCAAGGCAAAATACTGACATCTTCGCTGAAATGACAGGTTCCAAAGAGGCAGTGTATTTTTAATTTCAGCGTGTGTTTGCTGCCCGCTGATTGGGACATTCTTACGTGTTTCCCAAGTGCCGATGATAGTTGCAGTCTTGCACTGTAATGCTGTCTGTTCTTTGTATTGTGTAGCCATTTTAATACTTCGCAACTGGAACTGTTGCTGTTTGTGCATTTGACAATGCAGAATGTTAAAAAAAGATGCAGTGCCAAAATTTAGCTACATTGAGGATGTACTATCAAAGGTTCCATCAACGTGCAGTTTTAGCCTGAAGTTCTATACTAGAGGGTGAATGCTGAAATACAAAATGCACACTGCCGCGACATCAGTCCCTAAACCCCTCCCCTTTGATTGAAGTATGAGAATGCACCTTGCTAGTACAAGCAAGCCATTTCAATACTTACCATTTGAAAGTTCTTGCAACGTCCACATTGATCTGAATTTCTGGGGAAAACATGCCCATTGTCGAAATGCTTCTAATACTTAGCTGAAGCACAAGTGTGCTCACAAGACGGTGTAGGTTTAACCAAGAGTAGTCCCGGATATATTTGTAGTGCCCATTTGGTAATGGCATTGACCAAACCTAAAAGCCGACATACCGGCCTCGACCAATTTTCGGACGCCAATAATTCGGACTTGTTTGATATTTGGACCGAGGAGAACCGTGGGAGACGCTATCGAAACCGCCATTTTAGATTCTATGTTAGCTGCACATGGATCGGCTTGGTGCAGCAGCTTTCTGCTACGAGTTTTTTTTCTCTAGCATGCAGCTATTATCATTATCATTGTTACCATTTTGCTTTCTTCATTCACCGTTCTGCAGTCATGGAGTTGCGCCTCTCGTCTCATCTCCGTGAGTCATGTTTTCAAACTACGCTGGCTTGGACGTCATGGCCCCAACGAGTATAGCAGCTAAGAAGCGCAGAAAGTACTCGGCCATAACATTAGAAAAGAAAGGTAGCGATTTTCAAGCTAATAGAAGTGGCTGAACGCAAGTGGAGAGGCGTTACCTGAAGCAAGGCTTTCAAAGCTTGCTTAGACGTAATAAAGGCGAGTCTTTTCGATTTTCTGAGCTGCTCTATTATTCGGACATTTTTCGGTCCCTGCGAAGTCCAAAAATCGGTCGGAAACCTGTAAATGCAAATAGGCTTTTGGCCCTATTGCAATCCCTTGTCTGAAAATGCGCTGATGTAGGTCCAATTTTACTCGAAAACAGACTCCGGTGTGCCACGTAACTAAAACATACTAGACTCAAGGTTCCAAAGGCAAAGAGAATATGGACGCATTCACCAACACTTCGACTCCTCCTTCATTTGCTCAGCACAACTGGATTCCATTGCTTCGTCGTCATCGTCATCTTGGAACCCTGGATGAAGAAAAACCAAGATTGACTTTGTGTTCATTTCTTTCCTCTCAGTGTCCAAAATATGTTTGCAGAGTGGCCACAATACTCGTTGCACCTTTTCATCGGCCGCAAAAACCGAACTGCAGCAAGGGTGCAGCCCTCTTCACAAAGAGCACCCAAAACTCTGCCCACAATGACGATTAAAGTAGTGACGTGTCCATTTCCGTCACGTCTTTACTCTTTTGGCCGTGTGCTGTCGAAGCGTCCACACGCACGCCAATCTTTTCTGTAATCTGCAAACCAGTGACAGTTGGCACCGCTGCGCAACTCAGGCGGTTGGCAATCGAGTCGACTGTCTTCGGCCACATGAGAGTCGAGAGGGCTCAGTGTAACCAGGGCGCTCGAGTTTTCAAACTTTCCGATTTTGAGGAACCCTTTGCGGTCTCGGCATAGATACTGTAAAGCAACGCAGAAGCCTACAGGCCCTCGGAATAATAATTCACATACTATACTCACGGAGAACTTTCTTGGCATTTCCAGGGAAAGGAGAAGAGCCCGCGGACAGCTTTATTCAGCACTCAAAATGGGAGAGGAGGAACGCAGGCCTGTAACTTCCACTGCATTGCCAAGAAAAGTTGTCTCCGAGTGCAGGGAGTGATTGGCTCGTAGTTCTGTGTCGGCGGGTGACTCGGATCTTCCGAAGTAGTGCTTTGACGGGAAAAACCAGCCAAGTTGCCCCAAACGATTGGGGGGAGTGTTCTCGAGAATGTAGTTTGAGAACCCACCGACCAGGCTGTCGCAAGACGTCCGACTCCACTTTTCGCCAAAGCCGTTAGTTGGGATTTTTTAAGAATGCGTCGCCGCGAGAAATGTGAGAGGAGCAAACCTGCTCCTGTCGTAGCCGAAGATCTCTCGTATGTGCTTGGAGTAGTCGAGGTTCGCGGACTGCGGCGTGTCATCGATGAAGTCATCCATGTCGTCTTCTTCGTCCTCATACTCTTCGATCGATCTTCCTCCGACTCTATGTAATTACCTGCGCCAAAACGAAAACAGCGTCAGCTGCACCTTTTGAATTCTGTGTTATAGTCCACATGGTGCTCGCGGCGTATATTCCTCTAAAGACTCGTACGCCGTCACGAACGGAGCGGAGCAACCGCATAGTTTTCAGTGAGTTGTTTATGCAGAGAGCAAGTCGTCTGCTTCTCGCGCAGAGGTTGCGGTGACGCTCAGAACAACGCCGAGCTCCGATTGGCTTTGATTGGAGAGATAGTGGGTAGACCTCAATGCTTGATGCCTTGGGGTGTACCCACCATTTTCTTTTTTTTCTATGAGTTAATAAGAGTTTGGCGTCTCTCACATCATCACGAACCCTGTGCAGGAAGCAAACAAACTTGCACTCCACATAGCCTTCCCCAACGCTACTACGACTGATCACTTGCGGTATTAGGTCGGCCGGACGGCAAAAAGCGAAACAATACCTTGGGAACATTTGTAGCTTTTCACGTCGTGGCGCAAGCTCAGTTGCAAAGTGGGTGAATGAAATAAAATTCTGTATCCGCTTCCGAATACTACTTTCACGATTCGGGAGTACGCACAACAACGCCTAACAGAGAGTTCACATGTTTGCGTCCAAGTAATCACGTCGTATATATGTTTGTACAGCCAAAAGTCGGTCGGCCCCAATGGGCGTCTGGTGTCTCGGCTGTAGGTGGGAAATTTAGCCAGTGCAGTATCACTGCAAGCCTAGGGTTTTAACGTGCATCATGCAGTAGCGATACACGACTGCACGCCGGTACAATGCTCATTTAGATCTAAACGGGAAGGGTGGGGATTGAACTTGCATCTAAGTTGTACTGAGTGCATCGCAACTGTTTGTGACTGCTTATGACAAGCTCTGGAAGATTCCCAATCTACACATATTTCCTAGTTTTAATGTGTCACGCACAAATACTGCAAAGCCTAGTCTAGTTGCAAACAGATAGAAGAGTTCCAGGACCACCGCTAGAAGGTGCAAGTGCGCTCTTTTCTTGCAAGTGGTCACAAGCTGTCGTCGCGCAGTCAATCACACTTAAAGACAAATGTGTGAACGAGCCTTATTAAGTTCTACCTTTTACAGTCGCTACTTTTTAGAGGCAACCGGCAAGCGACAATTGGCAAACAGTTCGAGCGAGAGCCTCACCCTGCAGCCTGCGGTAGAGGTCCTCGTACTGCTCCTCGTAGCTCAGCTTCTTGGAAGCAGACGGGGCCGCCGAAACCTGCGACTTCTGCTTTTCCTTCTCCCTCTCCTTCTCCTTCTCCAGCTCGAGTTTGCGCTTCATCTTGAGCGCATGCTCTTCCGCCGTGCCAGCTCCTCCGCGCTGATCCTCGAACTCGCCGACACCGCAGGCTTGTCGGGTGGCGCTTTCCGACGCTCTTCCTCTTTGCTGCGGCTGGGCACTGCGGTCTTGCGAATCTGACTGTCTGCCTTGGCCGACGAAGCAGACGATGGTTTCTCGCTTGCAGACGACGGCCGCTTGCTCGCGGAAGGCTGGGCGCTCGACGACGACTGAGTGCTTTTCTTCGAGGATGGGGGGTCGGACTTGGGGCCCTTTGGTTTCTGGGAGTATGCGTAGAAGGTGTCGGCGTTTTCGTCCTCGCTGTCCCTTTCTGCCTGCTTGGACGGGGGCCGCGAGGGCTGCGTCTTAAACGCAGTCGACTTTCGGGCATAGTTGAGCTGGGAGTCTGCGGACTTCTTACCGCTGCTGCTGCCGCCGCCCGTGCCGTTCTGCGACGAATGTGGTGGCAAAATTAACAGTTGCCATGGCACTTATACGGATCTAACCTAGTTTCAAACAATCTAAAGTGCAAACTTCCAGGTTACATACTACCGCAACAAAAAGTGATACACAGCATTATCGCTCAACAATGAAGCAGGGAAATACAGATTTCAACCAGTGCCTACTACATCAACAGCATTCCTACTGTACAGGGAGATTACATACGATCGACCTCTTCGTTGCCTGGGAGTATATATAGACAAAGAAACAGACAATAAATACCGTTAGTGATGAAGAGGTACATATAATAAGGGAGAACAAAAATATGTCAAACACTTTGGGAGGCAAATGGAATGCAAGCCAGTTGTCGGCCCAACTCTAAATTTTACCGCAAATTCCAGTCTTGCCGAGTTGCCCCGAAGCCTCCAGGGATCGACAGTGTGGGGACACACGGAGAAGACGACAGACAAACACACAGAAACACAAGTTCAGACGTCCCACGCTTTCAATTCTTGGATGCCTGCCCCAAATCAACCACAAACAACCCCAAAGACCACGACTTCACTCACCCTAAGGGCGTCCCGCGAGACCGACGAAGGCGCCGTCGGCTTCTTGAGAATCGAGCTCGTCTTTCCTGTGACCTCTGCGCCCTTGGACCTCCTCTCTTCCGCGGTTGGCAGCCTCTTCTCCCCGAGACAGTCCCGCGGCGCCTCTTTCTTCCCGGCGTCGGGCCGATTAATCCCAGGCTTCTTGGCAACGGCCGGGGGCGGGGCTGCCCTCTTCTCCGTCACCCGCGCCTCCTTCTCCTCGATCTCCTTCTGCTTCCGCGCGATCGCCAGCCTGCGCTCCGCGAGCTTGCGCTCCAACTCCTCCAGCTCGCGCTCTTCTTCCTCCATCTGCCGCTGTCGCTCCAACACTGCCCGCTGCTTCTCAGACAGCCGCTGCTTGTCCGCCGGTCCGGGCACTTTTTCCGAGGAAGACGGAAGTTTCCCGTTTGGCCTTGCGAGGTCGTTCTTGGCGGACCGACCACTTCCTTCCGGCTCGGCGCCGCTGGCGCTTCTTTACGAGGTGGTGCCGTTGCGTCTTTCCGCTTGGCCGGCGGGAATTTGGACGGCACCTTGACGCCCTTCCGATGTAGCTCCTCCTCCATCCTCCTCTCTTTCTCCTGCTTGGTGAGTGGCCGGTGCTCTTCCTTGGATGGCGGGGCCAGGCGTTCGATCGCGATTGGCTCGTTCTTTTTCTCGTTTGCGAGTCGCAGTAGGTCCTGGTAGTTGAAGGTCATAGGCGGGGGGCGGGAGACCGGCCGGGGCGCTGGGCGCTCGTCCTCCGATTTCTCATCCTCGCCGGTGTAGATCTCGTACTTGCGCTTGCGTGGCTTGCGCTCCTGTGGGTCGTGCTTCTGCACAGGCATGTTTGAGTAACAGTTGAAAAAAAGTTTTCCAAGTGAATTAAAAAAAATGTTAAGATAAAAAAGGATACAATATTCACGAAGAGCGGGCACAGTGCTTAGCTTGAGTGCTCACTTGCAGATTCGTCACATGAATTCTGTATTTGAGCACATTGGTGATAAAGTCAAATACAAGACAGAATAAAACATGAAAGACTGACAAAACAGATGTGTTGTTTTGTCCGTCCTTCATGTTTTATTCTGTTTTGGCTAATTCTGTGTTACTGAAAAGCTGTCCTTCAAAACTGCTAGGTGAAATCTAGATATATATGCTACGACACCCTGACGTAGAGGTTGCAAGGAAGAAAACGCACACCAGGTCAAAATACATGTTGCTGGTGTTTTGGACAAGGTGCTAGAACTGTTTTCGTTGCGACGAGCAGCTATAAAATTACGAACGGAGAAAAATAATTACGATAAAAGGGTCGATTCGAATAATAGGGAGCGTCGATTCGTTCGGCCGCACGACCTGGAAATTTGGTGATTGTCAATTAATCTAAAAGTTGATTCCTCCTAAAACAGTTCTATTAATGGGCTACATCATACGACCTCACCTCGTGCATCGGTCGAGCACGTCACCTTTCCCCCAAAACCTAGCCCCAGGGCACATTCTGCACTAAAACACCTAAATATCCCAACTCCGTGACCCACACGGACGAGCGTCTTCCCAGAAAGTACGCCCCGGGAGCACTACAGGAACAAACCGAGCCTCGTAGGAGCACTTACGGCAGCGGCCTCGTCCGACCCCACCGGCTCTCCGGCGGAGGTGCGTCGTTTGCGCTTGCGCTTGTGGGGCTGCTCCTCCTCTTCCTGCTGCAGCTTGATGCGCGCCTTCATCCGCTCCACCTTGTCCGTGAGCATCTTGCGCTGAAGCTCCGCCTCCCGCTTCTGTCGAGCCTCCTCCTCATCCTCCGTCAGCCGGATGCGGCCGAAGTTGTTGTCCTTCGTGCGTGACGCCATCACCTGCGCGGCAGCCAGGCGCCGTGCCGGTCAAATAGACGGGTCGGACCCGCGCTTTTGCGTACAAAAGCGAGAGGCCAACGAAAATGGGCTAAAAAAAAAGGGAATGGCAGACATGCACCCATGTCACACTGGCGGCCGTTGCGGCGGCCTTGCCGCTGAACGGGTGCCTTCAACAGCAAACAGTTTGCACCATCGATTTTTTTTTTTTTGCTTGGCATGGACGGGTAGGGATGATTGGCAGGACGACGCAACGACGTCACGTGCAAGTCGTGTTTGGGCGCTCATCTGTGATTGCCGCCACCCTTTGGACCATCTTCGGATCGAAACAGCAGGTCATTGGCAAGTGCTCTGCCATTCGTCTTCTGTCGTAGATGCCAATACGGTCTACATATTGCACTATGAAGGTCCATATGTACAAAAAAAGAAAAAAGGACATGAGCCACACTACTGTACAAGACACATCAAAGGACATTTTTGGGAAAAGAAGACATCACTTATATGCTAGAAAATACATGTCTTCGGGATAATACATGAAACCTGCAGCACTTCGTCTCAGGACTTGTAGCTATTCTATGGAACTGCACAAAGGGTTAGAAAATGTGGCTGTAGATATAAATGAATGGCCTCTATTATTAGACTTTCATTCAGAGATACTGCCAAATAATACTCACCCTTTTATTGTGGCAAGTACTACTAGTAGTGAAAAGACTAAGTGCACAGGTGAGCTGGTGGTAGCTAATCTACTACTAGTAGTTTGATGAACTAAAAGGTCGGGAGTGCATAATATTTGTAAATATCTGTTCATTAGTGAAAGTTATTGAAACAAGGTTGGTACAGAGTGCGACAGTGTTAGCGCGAACAAGCGATCGCCGGTTTTTCCAGTTTTTCTCTTTGAAACCAAGGGATGTCATCCAAGTTATTATTGCTACGGAAAGAGCTAATTTAGTTATATAATGTAAGTGATAAAATTTCATGCTCGCTAATACTATTTAGAAGTAGAATGCGAAAATGCGCCAATGTCGTGTTCGCGCTAACAGTGTCGTGATGTTTTCCCCGTCTGTCTAAGGGATTGGCAGATGAAACAAATTTTTCCAAGAATAATATTCATACTTAGCAAAAACATTAAAAAGAAAAAAGAGGAACACATGTTTTAGCTCTTTAACTGTTTTTAGTTTTTGGAAATTTCCGACCCTCAACTGCTTAATTGCTATCTTCAAAATCAAATTTATTGCCTTCAAAATTATATTTCTGGCCACAAACGGAATGGAAGCAAAATTTAAATAAATTCAGTGCTTCCATTTGTTGGCAGAGCCGTAAAGTAAGCCATGAGCAAGCCTGGTTCGTCGAAACGGTCGAGTGCGTGAACCAGGGAAAGCAGACGAGCTATTGGGGAGGAGATCGAACAGTCACGCCTCTGGCGGCACGCTTCAGCTGTGGGGACAACAAACCGAATTTTCTTGTTTGTTTTTGATCAGCGATATCGATGGTGACGATTCGAATGGCCGCTCCTCGTGCAACCAAAGTACTGGTAAGAGCGAAGCGCTCGTGTTCAGACCGTGCATGGCGACGTTCAATTTCTTTGTTATTTTGTGTTTGTAAACACCGGGCTGTGGGGACAACAAGCTCGATAAAGCTCCCCTATGGTTTGATCTCCTGCCCAAGAGACGTCCCGAACGGTTTGGGGACGGCTCCACGCTGACGAGCTAGGCTTGTCCAGAACAATCAAGAAGCTAAGTTTCTGAAAATGTTTTGTTCTTCTTCAAGTAGGCTGCCTTAAAGAAAGAACTGGACAGTAAAAGAAACAATTCATACTTACCTTTGCCCGCTTGTTGGACTTGGAATTTTGTGCCCGGAGTTCCAGCAACTTTTCTTTCTTGCGCATTTCCTCGATCTCTGCCAAAGAACCGAAATTTGAAGGACGAGATGTCAGGCATTCCAGATCTAGCCGCAACTGACTATACGTTCAGAAACCAACAAAGTTTTCTTGCGTACTGTGCGTCCCAAACATGGAACAAGTGCTCCGCTTGTCACCTATGAGCATGACGAGCAAAGATGTGTGGTTGAAGAGCTGACTCTGCTTTCACAAATTTCTTTAATTTTTTTTTACTCAATGTCTTTCACCGCTTTTTACCATGTTCAAGAATCTATCTTTGTTTTTTTCTTCTTCTTTATATGGAAGTAGAGCATGCATGCAGACAACTTGCGACTTTTTAGCGCTCCAGAACACGTGCGAGTCAGCAACCTAAACATACAATGAGAGTAAGTATACTGGAATGGCATCTGTTAAACAGAGTTTCACCTTACGGAGGACCGCAGCAGATGCTACGAGCCAACCCAGCCAATCCAGTGCCGCAAAAGTATCGCAAGACTAAGCACGTCGCTATTCCGGTCTTGGAGTGGCTTTGACGGCGGCTCGTAGCGTCCTCTGTGCCACATCATAGGAAAGAGAGTATAGACCACTGTCTGCTCTGTTCCACGGGTGCCGCCATGTTTGTTCATGCCGACGCCATGACACAGTAGAGGGCTAAAAGGTATGTTTGGGCTAGTTGGTTGATGAGCATCATGGTTTAAAACAGTGTGACAAGAACAAAGTAAAGACGAGACAGACGACAGTGCAGTGCTGTCGTCTGTCTCATCTTTACTTTGTCCTTGTCTTGTCTTGCTGTTTTAGACCAAGAAATACTAGGGGCTGCACTTTTTGCAAGACTTAGTCTTTTAGAAACCGTTGCGCATATCGTACCGCATGAACGTCAGAAATGCATAGTCACAAAGCTCCAAGAACAACACCGACGTCAAAAGTGTCGTAAAAAGCAAAAATCTTGTCTTATGCACAGCCCCTCTCTTCACAAGAGCCCGCGTTTTAGATTATTATTTCCCAATTTTATCGCTGGAAGCCAGGATTTCAAACACTGGTCTACAAAAGTACTTTGTCGTGTAGCTAAATCACTCGTCCGGTTATTTATCAATGGTTACCATTCGTATAGCTCACAGTTACACTTGTATGACTCCCTGCTTTGGCATTCAGAGTGAATGCTGCCAGTATAGAGGAATAAATAAATAAATAATAAGCATGGTATACAGCTGTCTTTGTGGCGCAGTGTAGGCGAAAACAGTCCGAGCAGGTACGTACGCTTCTGCTTCTCTTCCTGTTCCTTTCGCTGCAAGAAGGCACGGATCTGGGCAAACTGCACATTGCTCTTGGGCAGCTTTTTGGCCGGCGCAACCTCCGTGCTGTAGCGCTTGACGGTTGTCTGGTTCGAGTCAACACAAAGGCAAATCGTCAGAAGCCAGTGCCGGATGGGACACCAAGAAGACAACAAAGGCAGTGGACCACGTGTCATCGTGACTAATAATAATAATGGAAATGTTTATTTATATAAAAAAAAAGAGGATACACTCTCTTCTTGATTAGTCGTGATGACTCTAGCACGGTTAGTCTACCATTCTATCTGTTGAGTGTGACAACTTCAATAACGTAGAATTAATATAAATAATATATATATATATATATATATATATATATATATATATATATATATATATATAATACAAGCCCGGAAAAAAAAAATGCATACCAGGTGCCACGCTGGGGAAAGACGCATCCCAAAAATTAAAATACTTTGTCTTTTTTACAAGGTTTCAGAATTGTTTTGCGGCGTGTGGTTATGAATTTACGGACACAGACACACACACAAAATGACAACGGTCGGCCTGATTATATTGAGTGTGTCGATTCATTCGGTGCCACGATCAAGTAATCGTGATGTTGACTCCACCTAGAAGCGCTCTAGCGATGACATTAAAGTTTGGGGGTCCTTAATTTACATGTGCTCGCAACGGCGAGGAGTTTTCTTTCTCGCATTTCCCCCTTTGAGACAAAGCGCTACGTCCACTTCGATACAGCCCTGGCTTAGGCTAGCTCAGTCTGAAGCAGCTACACTCCGCGATTTGTTGCAGCCCCCGTGTCCCCTTCATTTGCGAGGTTTAGCCCTACGAACAAGATTAAATAAAATATTTCGTCTCAAGTCGAGTCGTAACGTCGTCCTACATAAACCGAGGGGCACGGGCAGCGACGAACCGTGGAGCTCTTACCTCGGCTGCGGAAGCATTTCTGTTTTTCTCAGCGACGTTCAACAGTCGCCCAAAGTTCATCGTTAATTGGTCTCGCTTGGCGCAGAAGGTGATGTTGGGCGGGTTTGGATGTTGGACCACGAAATATGGCAAATTTTACAGCCAATTTTTACACATACGCACCGAACTGGCACCAATGGCGGGCGCGAAGCGACATTTGCCCCCTAGCGTTAACTGTCCGTTGTAGCTAAAAAGTGATAGTCTGGGGAGCGAAAGTATGCGGACGACCTGGTTAGGAATCATAAAAATTTAAACCGGTTATTTTATTTCTTGTTGACTCAAGGTTTAGATTATGAGAGGTAATGTAAAGTTTTAGCGGTTTTAGCTGAGGAAGTGGTTGCCTGACCGGCTAATAGAGGGTGCTAACGCACTCGCCGCCATTACAAGCTGGTTGGTTTCGGTTTCAACGTCCACGCGGCTGTGTTGGTGTTTTTATGTCGTTTTCGTTTAATTTTATGCTACAATGTGTTCTCCTTGTAGCCCACAACCAGGGTTGTAAAAGTTACTTCAAAAATGTACCTAAGATACAGTTACAGTTACTCATTTGAAAAGGTACCTAAGTACGTACCTAGGTACTGGCTTAAAAAAGTACCCAGGTACAGGTACAGTTACTTTTAAAGATACTTTATTTTCCCCGAATTCGTGAATATATAATGGAAGTAAAGCTTTTATACTAAGGATAAACACAAAAACGAGTTCGATAAAAGTGCTTTATTGGTGTCAATGCGAGAAATAAGAAAAACCGTATTCACATGAGCCGGTGCTGACTTCGAAGCGCCCAGGATACGTCGGGCGCATGAAGAAACGCATGAGTCGAGAGCATATGCACCTAACCTTTGCGACATCGAGCGAAGTCAAGCTTCCTTGTTGTTGTTTTTTCTCTCTTTTGCTTGTTTGAAGAAAATAAGCTATTTTTTTCCGGAACTTTCTTAGTTTTGATAACCGCCAAATTTGAGTCCGATTTACGAGTGGAAACTCTATTATACCCCAGTTACACGGGCGCTTTGAACTGTAGTTGAGTTCAATCACAGTTATCGGCGCCAACTGTGATTGAACTGAACTGAACTGAGATGGTGCTACACGGCTCTTTAGAACCCAGTTGAAGCTAAAACGAAACTAGTTCTTGTACCACGTGATCAGTCTAATTGTTAAAGTTATTTACTCGGAGACACACCTTTTATTTATTATAAGCATATCGTGCAATATGTTCAATACCTTGTTGCTTTTTAGCGGCGTTTACACTGCGACCAAAGCAGAATCAGGGCTAGGTTGCGCATATCTTAGGATAGGTGGCGCAAACTACCACCCGCTACGATGGGTGCACCCATTACTATTTGTCCATTTATACAGCCAGTCCCGCCGCCATCGTCGCTTGTTTGGTGGCTTGCCGGCTCGCCGGGATCGTTTTAGCGGCAGCTCGGGCGCCTAAACCTATTCCTTCCCGGATATTTTGCTGCTACGATTCTTTCTAGACGCCTCCCTTGCATTCCGAAACAGTAAGTGCCTCGCAAACGATGATCGGCAGTAGCGGTCCCGCGGACAAGCGCCATTTTACTTCCAATGGGGAAGTCCGTTCAAGTTGAACTGAGGTAGGGGAGCTCAGTTGAACTCAACTGTCATTAGCGGCTCGATGACAGTTGGCGCCGCCGTGTAACTCCGGCCGATCGCGATTGAGTCAACTGTCGTTGACTCAATGGCAGCATTGAGAGCGATCCTACGTGTATTGACTGGAGGCTGTATTATATCCGCGATGTTACATTCCTATATGCGTAGTAATTATAATTCATGTTCATTTCTGTATATTTAATATTGCATTTATGGCAGAGGAGAGCACACCACCAGGACAAGATACAGGCAACAGAAAAACGCCATGCATCTTTCCAAGCTATCTCTTCTCTTGTTATAGCCGTCAGAGGAGCTTCACACACTGCAATGAAGTCGATTTCGACTTGAGGTGTAGCGAAGCAGGTCGCCATGCTTTCCCTAAACGTAGTTCCGAAGCGATTCGATAAATTGGTGCCGCTTTGAGCGGCATCGGCGACCCACGTTCGCCTAGATGAACACCGCCATTCGCTAACGCGTCGTTCGATGAAAATGCATGGACGGGGCTTCGTTCGCAAGGCGTCGTTCGATCAAGCTTCAGTGCCTCCCAGGTCGTACCCAACTCACCGTCTCATCACGGCCACATGGTGGTGTGTTAATACTTCAAGATCTATAGCTCCTATCGTTTTGACCGAGGTGAGCAAAAGTACCGGTAAAAAGTAACTTCACTTGAGTTGCGAGTTACCGAAAAAGTAATACCCCTAGAACACAGATACAGATACCGAGAAATGAAAGTACCTGAGGTTCGTGCCTCAGGTACAACCAAAGTACCTGAGATACCATTTCCAGTTGCTGTACCTAGGTACT
>JAZHYW010044992.1:0-12663 GCA_037355805.1 Ixodes ricinus | reverse complement strand
TGTATTGGACGTATTTTTTACTAACATTAACTAATACTCAATTGCTGACTACCGAACCGCTGGTTCCCATTAATATTTGGCACGTCCTGTTCGGTACAAATCGAAATGTTTCTAGACATGTTGCGTGGCGTAGATCAGTTGATAGATTCGAGTACTGCAAGGGCGATTACCTTGGACTTTATCGGTTTGCGGAGGCTGGCAGTTATGAGGGCCTTTATAGCGCTGCCTCTGTCGATATGCCGATTTCTGAATTAGCCGGTACTGTAACTGAGGGCATGACATGCTACATACCGAGGAAAGTGTCGTCTCAGAAATATCTACCGTGGTTCTCCTTTGAACTTGGACGAGTCTTACGTAAGAAACTCGGTTCTACAGAGGTTGTCAAAAGGATCACACGCCGGCATTGCGCGGGGAGAAATACAGAGTGATGCAGAGCGCTGGCCAAACATCTTATTAATCGTGACAGAGAGGTCTACCGTTCCTTTGTTCAGCAGAACGTGACTCGGCGCCCTGAAGAGTTCCGGCACTTCACGCACAGTCTCACTAAACATAAACACGGCGGGCATAACAGCACCTTGCTAGATGATAGAGTATATTTCTGATCCCGATGATGTCTGTCATCTCTTCACCAGATATTTTTCGACTGTCTATTCATCGCCTAAAATCAACATCTGAGTGGCACTTCCACCATTTGGTAATAATTTCGCACCACCTGTCATTACGCTTGACGACGTTTTAGTTGCCATTAAGAGAGCTTCCACAAAAAAATCTGCTGGTCACGATGGTATCCCCTCTTTTATTGTAAAAGGCAGTGCAGATATTTTGCTTCTTTGCTCGTTCACCCATATTTACATTGCCCTTTAAACAATCGTTTAAACAATCTTTAAACGAGCGTTTAAAGCTGATGAGAACAAACTGATACGAGTTTATTTTGATTTCAGTAAGGCTTTTGGTCGCGTCAGTCATGAAATCTTACTAAGCAAATAATAATTTCACGGATTAAGTGTCTGGTACTGTTTGTGGTTTTCTAGCTTTTTTCGAGACAGACTAAACTGCGTTTCCCACGGGGGAGCCAAGTCGCAATGTTTTCTCTGGTTCCTTCCGGAGTGCCGCAGGGGTTCAAATCTATAGGTCCTTTGTTTTTTAACGTGTTTGTGAACGACATTCATGAGGCGATACAGCAGTCCGCCCTGTCCCAGTTTGCTGACGATATGACGCTATATCGCAAAGAGGAATGTTTTCATGACTGTGCTTTGTTGCAAACTGACATTGATGCTCTGTGCACACGGTGTGTAGATAATCAGATTGACATAAACCTTCGAAGCACGCCACTAATATCGTTCACACGCAAAACCCTGCCTGTTCTATTTGACTACCACCTAGACAACGCTCTTATTACACCTGTGTCGGTTGCGCGGGATCTTGGCGTTATGCTGGATGAGAAACTTAACTTCAGACAGTCAGGTTTGAATGATCCTGTTAGCCTCTTTTAAAGTGTTGGGCATTGTTACTCGCTTTAGTTTTGTCGTCCGCTATCCTTCGTATCTTTTTGTAGTGTACAGAAGCCTTATTTCGCCTAAATTAGACTTTCCATCGGTTGTCTGGAACAACTTTAGTGCCACAGCTGCAGCGATATTAGAACGCGTCCAAAGACGGTTTGCACAAACGTTTTACGCAAGACGAAATCTGCCCGAGCTCTACTCGTATACGTGAGAATGTTCTCGATCGCTTAGGATTGGTCGAGTTAAAAACAAGACGCGGAAGATGCGACCTCATATTTTTGTTGGAGTGTTTGCATGGGTATTATGACTGCACCTCTATTGTGTCTCACATCATTCTAAATGCTCCAGTTACAAACTTTCGCAACAACCGCACATTTGTCGTTAATACCGAGCACTGTTTGTCTCCGGTAGTTCGTACACAACTATTTTAATCATCTTGACACATGCTTTGTTGACCTTTTTAATGATGACATCATTGCGTTCAAGAGATGCGTCGACCATCTGATATAGTGTGTTGTCATCGGGTCGAGTTCTGGATTTGACTTTGTTGTCTTTTACCTTTGTAAGCTGGCTTGGTGCTCTACCATTTTAGGCTTCTGGCTGTTGGTAGGCACTGTAAATTAAAAAAAAGTGTTATAATGGTCGAACACTTACTTGGGATCACTAAGCCGAGCGCCCCATAAAGAAGATATCCTTTGGGCGGGAAGGTGCAATGATCATGATTTCTGTAAAAACAAAAATGTTTTGCACGCTCGAAAACGCTGCACACAGCTGTATGTCAAATAACGGTGTTATCGTTATTGACATAGCGCCTATGTGTGTGTATTCTTCCCAGGATCCGTTGTGTTTTGCGCCTCACACCAAGCTTCATAACGATGTCAATTGTTATAAAGATCTGAAGATACCTATTCCACAGCTACCGACTTACAAAGATTCATAAAATTTGAAAACAGCGTAATCATAAAGTGGTGCTTTAAAAAAAATGTATTTACTATATCTGCCGGCTTATGCTTGATTGTATCTACAGCGAATAAATTTTCGTTACATTCGTCTCCATCTACTTCATCGCACCGGGGCACTCTGTCCTATCTGCAACGGCTTTGATTGTGCTCTGCAGTGTTCTTAAAGTGCTTGTGACAACATCATGGGAAAACTTCTAAAAGTTGGTTAACAATACTGGACACCTAAACTCATAACACACCTAGTGTTCCTCGCTTTCGGTGTCTATACTTTTCTTCGGATCGGCGGGTGGTATTCGGGATCTATTTTAATTTATATACTCGGCAAGTTTTAGCGTTTACAGTCTAAGCTCATTATAACAGACCTGGTTACAACAGACATTTGGATATAACATACCGATTTGTGAAGTTCGGTTGGTTTTCCTCTATGCACCATTGACTCAACTTCATATCTGCATACAACATACTCCTTTTACAACAGACCGAAATCTTGGTCAAAACCAAGGTCTGTTATAACGAGCTTAGACTGTATACCTAGCCTGGGACAGTTTGCAAATGTTTTTTGGCAGCTATGAAAAGCTAAATACAGTTAAATACAAATTTACACTACACAAATATTTATATTTATATCTATTACGCACGTTTGTGATATAAAAAAAACAAGATAGTTAAAACGCACTGCTTCTCCATTCTTTTCTTCTTTTTTATAAGAGGCACATTTACGGGTACGCTTCCTAATCTTTGTCACTCGACTAGTTGCACGCCTTCCTATTTCGAAACATGCTATCGACACAGATTTAAGGTTAAAGAGCCTGATAATCAGTACCGCGCATAACGCACCAGCCGTACACGCAACCGTTCTTTATAGAGATTATACTGACTACTGCTTCCAGAACATTCCGCGTGCACACAACAATCTTATTCTCAAAGAACCTAATCATCGACACGTAAAAGAACCAGGTTTCACGAAGGACAATTCTGCGAAAGCTTGAGCATCTGGATCAAGCTGCGTGCTTTCAACCGAGTTGAAATAGCTTGAATCGTCGTAAAGTGCATCTCGCGCGCCAGGTTCTGGGCCGGAGTGCAATTTTTCAACCAACCTTCGTCTTACACGAAAAAGAACTAAGATGTCATCTTGCGATTCATATGTCATATGTGACTCATTGCGAAATGACAATGGCTGTTGCTCGGAACAAGCTTCAATAGTAAACATGTTTGCGAAGCGTATAAGTTCTTGTTTTTCGCCGCCGACTTATCTTTGATAAGCCCAGGCATCGAAGACGGAACTTTTCGTCTTGCAGTTCGATAACTGACTGCAAAGTCATGGAGGCTATTCGAAAGCTAAAGCCAAAATTATCTGTGGGTATAGATGGGATCCCGAGCTTTATAGTGAAAGGCATGTGCGGAAGTGGTTTCTCCTGTTTTACATCACATTTTCAGCTTATCTCTGGAATCGGGCTAATTCCCGACAATGTGGAAGAGCTCTGCTATTATCCCAGCATTTAAGTCGGGTTACAGAAGTAAAGCGGACAATTATCGACCTGTGTCACTGCTCTGCATATTGTGAAATGTTTTTTGAAATTATGCTACATAACCCTCTATACACGTATTTTCGCAAAAAAAAAGAAAAAATGTACCTGAACAGCACGGATTTTTGAAAGATCGTTTGGTGGATGCGAACTTGTGTTATTTTCTGCATGAAGTTGTCCTCATAGTTCGCAACCTAGAACAGGCTGGTCTACTTTGACATGACGAACGCTTTCGACAAGATAGATCACCGGCTTTTGTTGGCTAAATTGAATATGTACGGTTTATGTCCTAGGTATTGTAAGCTTCTTGAGAGCTACTTGTCTGAACGCGAGAACTTGTTTCGTGACTACGTCGGGCGTCCCACAGGGAGGCAATCCTGCCCCTCTTCTGTTTTTAATTTTTGTAAATGACCGTACTTCATGCGTGAAATACAAAAAAAAAATAGTTATTGGCCGACGACATAAAACTGTATCGACTGACAACTGCTGTGGAGTTCTGTGTTCGTTTTCATCGTGAGATATGCTTTATTTCTCTGTGGTGCTTGACTAATGGTCCTGTGTTGAACGAATCGAAAACAAAAGTTATTTCCTCTCAGCAGGAAACGTGACGTTTTACAGTTTCGTTATGCTTTAGAAACCACTGTCATCAGCCGTGTGTCTCTGTTTAAGGATCTGGGTGTATATTTAGACACTGAACTTATTTATATCAACATGTTACAAACATTGTCAACTCGCATCTAAGAGTTTTTGGTGTCATAACGCGTATAGTCGCGTAGTTTTAAAAATTCACTCGGTTTTTAAAGTTATTTTGCTCTTTTATGGGAAGCCGACTAGAGTTTTCCTCAGCTGTATAGAACAGCATTGAAGAAACTAGCTCATCTAGACTGTAATAAGTGTTGATAGCTGGGCTAGTTGGTAATCGTTGTACATAATGGAATAAAACAGCGCGAGGATACAAAAAGGAAGAGGACAAACCAGACAGGACAGAGCGCTGACTCTCGCAACTAAAGCTGCTTTACTCAACGAAAAAGAGAAAGACAAAGATAAAGAAAAATATTAAAAAATACGGAAAAAGAAGACGAAGATTTTTTTTTTTACTTTTTGCCGCACGACAGTCTACTGGAGGCAGTGAAAGGTGCATCGAAGCCAATGGAGAACTGGTTTTCAGAAGCCCTAGTGGAGTATCCCTGGAAAGCTTTTTGGAACTGTTGTTATTCTATCTTCAGTCAATGGTAGTCGGGTGGCGGGATGGGTGCTACCGGCAAAAGTCGGGTATGTGCATCGGCTCATGCGTAGCCCCCGTCGTAAGTGACATTAGCCTCGGTAAAGTGGACTGTACCATTGAAAGAGAGCTAGGCGGCACGAGTGTTATCAAGATAATCCGCTACGTAGACGGCTTTTTGTTGTTTTTCAGAAGATCTGGATTATTGGAAACGCTGGTCGACACAGTGATGGCGAGTATTCGAGAAGTGTGGGGAGGCCTTGGGTTTACCTTTGAGGTCCCAAAAGAAGGGGTGCTCCAGTACCTGGACCTTTCTCTGCTCCTAGGAAACTCGCATGTCTGCTGGACCTATCGTCCACGATCCAAGAAAGGCATACTCGACTGGAGGTCGGCCCACTCGAAAGTTGTGAAGAGGGGCATCGTTATATCGTGTCTGAGGGTATCGTTATATCGTGTCTGAGTTCAGCGCTCAAAAATCATGCCTCCACACTCTGGGGGAGAGCTTTAGGCTACAGACGGACAGACTGAGGAAAGCTGGCTATCCGACGACACTACTTTCAGACGTCGCAAGCAAACTGCTGAAGAAAGTAAAGGGTAGCCAGTCTACACAACGGGATGTGGAACGCAAGCGACCTGTAGTTATCCCGTACTTACACAGGATTTCTCACAATTTAAAAGATGTTGGAAACCGATATGGAATCCCAGTGGTTTCCTCCGCACCACCAAAAATGAGCCAGATCTGCCCCAGAGTTCAGGCGAAGGCCGAGGGAATCGCCACGAACAAGTGCAGCAAGAAGCACGTCAGGGCCGTGCGTCCCATGTGTCACGGGAGTAGTCTACAGTATCCCCCTCTCGTGCGGCCGCACCTGCGTGGGACAAGCTGGACCAGGGTGTAAGATAGACAGGTGGGCAAACGAGAGCCAAATGAGCGACCGGATTGTGTACCCTCGGCTTTCTTCTTTTTCTGTGGCGCCAATTATGTGGAGCACCGCGAACTCTCACTCCGGGTGGGCGACCGGTGGCGACCGGCTAAACTGACGGAGATTTTTTTTTTTCCTCGCCGCAGCGCCATCTCTCGCAAATCGGGGGCACCCGCAAGCAGACGAGTACACAATCCGGTGCACGGCGCTGCGTGTAGGCCTCTATGGACCGTTTCCCACCTGTCTATCTGACACCCCGAGCTGGACGGTGCCTGAATGAAAGGCTCCGCGAACACAGTTACTCCTCGGAGCGACAGTGGGAGGGCCACCTATCGGTTCACTGTAGAGAGTGCCTGCATGAGCCATTTTTTAGTGCCACCGCCCTCTTGAGACGACACCGGGACAAAGTGACACGCGAGGAGCTTGAGGCCTTCCACATCCAGAGCAGAGGAAAAAACTGTATCAGCGCAGCATCAGTCGCGTTGTCAGGCAAGGAGCTGGAATTCCTGAAGTTGACAATGAGGATCCAGCGCGTGCCGTAGTCAGCTACCATGGGTGAAAGGTGCGCTGGGATGCGTAGAATAATGTGGATTTTTTTTCGTCTTCTTTTTCTGTATTTTTTTCTTTTATCTTGTCTTTTTCGTTGAGTAAAGAAGCTTTAGTTGTGAGTCAGCGCTCTGTCCTGTCTGGTTTGTCTCTTCCTTTTTGTATCCTCGCGCTGTTTTATTCCATTATGTATAACTCATCTAGTATTGAGAGAGTCGAAAGAAAATTTATATACGTGTATTTTATGATCGTTACTCGCACTTCAATGTATTCTATGACTGCGAGAGAATATGTGGACAGATTGGCTTACATTTTTTGTGTAATAGACAAATGATACGTGATTTCATGCTCTTGTATAAGGTATTAATGGTGTAGTTGATTGCACACCTTTACTCAACTGTGTATGTTTACCTGTTCCTCAAACGTCCAGTGGTGTACGCTCATTGTTTTATCGTTTTGTTCTACACAAGATTGATCCCATTACCCGTCTGCAACTGGTTTTTAACGAATTGGAATCAATCTTGGATAGATTTGACACTGACATTTTTTAATCCGAGCAAACATTTTGAAAGTGCATTGACGTCTTCCTTTCAGTTTGATATGTCAACGTATGATCTTTATATGTGAATTTTCATTATTTAGACAAAGTGCACCACTAAAAGGCATACAGCTGTTTGTGGGCACCTAAAGTAAAGCATTATTACTATTATTACCATGTTTGACCAAGCATGGCGTGAATTTCGACGCTGTTATCTCGCATTTTGACATCCTTCCACTTCCAAGGAAGTGCCCTAATGATCCGCCTTATTCGCTATTCGATATTCGCTTCGGGAAGAACTGCACTATTCACATTTTTCGAAGTGTTGATTGCAGCGGGTTACTCCCGTGAGCGCGTTTTTACCGAGCAACGGAGCACTGCGGAGAAGCAATACCCGCGGAAGCGAGCTCCGCGGGTGTTGCTTCTCCGCATTACACCGGTGCTCTGTAGGAAGTGCACTGAACGGGGTAACCCGCCGCGATAAACACTTGGAAAGGTGTGAATATCTCAATAAACCCTCTTTAAAAGTACATCGAGCAACATTGTTCGCTCACCATTGCTTGCTCACGAAGCGTGTGATTGGCTCCGAGCCCTCGCGGAACGGTGACGTCAGCGCTCGTCATCAACGCGGGCTGAGCCATGTTGACACCGAACGCTGACGTCACCCTCGTGTCCAATACATGATCAGAGTATGTGAGCAAGCAATGGCGGACAGCCCTTGGCGCGGACTTTAGTAGAGGGTCTATAGCGTGCTTGAAAGGAAAGTATACATTCAAAGCGGGATGGTGCACGCGTTCCGGCTGTATTTGAAAATAAATAGGAACTTTGTGAATGTGTATATCTACATTGTGGTAAAAGTGTCAAAATTAAACTGACTGTTATGCAACAGTGTATGTTTGGCAGAGATGCGCTTACAGCCTGCGTTCATCATGCGCAATTCTTTCTTTTTTAACTCAAGAGTAAAGAAATAATATTTTATATAGCAAGATTTGTATATGCACACAATTGGGTATTCACAACTCCAACGCAACGCCCTATAGGTGTAAAAGAACTTGTTGTTGGGCTTGTTGGTGTTGACTGTATTGAACCATGGTTAAAAGCGCTAAAAGACGTACACAAGACAGAAGACGAAACACGGGCGCTTTTAACGCTTTTAACCATGGTTCAATACAGCCCTATAGGTAGCAGGGCTGTAGTTCGAAGATGGCGGAAGAGACGGGGATAGATTCTCCAGGATTTCCCGTGCGCCTGCTCGCTGACGCTGGTCAGCGCGCTAAAAATGATTTATTTGTCTGCAAACGCGAAGTGGTTAGGGCAGGATCATATTACAGGTGACGGAGATGTTGATGCGCGTTAGCAAAATGAGCATGCTGATATTTAAAAGTTGCAGAAACCTCGACTTGCGAAGCTTTGTGGTGGGCGAGCGCGTTTTACGCACCGGCCACGTCACTGTTTGTGGCAGAATATTTTTGAGGGTGATGAAGATATCGTGTTTGCGCTTTGCCTGGCCATTAGTGCTCTAAAAAGTGAGCCGCGCACGGTGACCGTCAAGCTTCGGAAGAGCAGCGTTCACAGTATTGATGTCTTCGTGTCACAGGCTCGCAACTCGCTGCTCACCGTCTCGGTTTTAGTGTATTGCAACACGTGATCAAACTGCTCTATGGTTATTGATAGGAAGTTTGTTACCGCAGGGCTACCGTGCGGTGTAGCATTACAACCGGAGGCTCGCGCTGCGCCTTTGAAGCACAATTTTCAGCGCGTGCCAGGAGCGTTGCTCGTGCTCACGGTAGCCAACGGTAGCCTGCGGTAACGCTATGCTAAAACTGCCTATTACCATAATCGGCGTGTTTAGGGGTTTTATTTATTTGCTCTACCAAAAATGCAATATTTTATTATACCGTACATTTTTTTTTGTACCGTGTTATTTGCAACGTTGCGGCCCCTCTCGCCAAAACTGCCCGTTCTAAGCTCTCGTCACGAACGGCTGGCTAACACAGACGCGCTTAAAATGCTTCGGGCATTTCTTTATTTACTTTGTAATTACCTGAAAGCAAGTACGCGTATTCTATCTTTTAAAAGTGCTTGGAATAAATGGTCATGTTCCTACGGCCTTAAAACGCAAACCCATTCCCGACGTGTATTGCTCGACATATCGTTGCGCGACCAGTTTTCTCCTACTTAGGGCAAAGAATAGACTTTTCGTAGACCGTACGCTAGAGCTCTACATTATTAGCGGGAGCGTTTGCCGTCACGTTGAGCACAGATCGAGCTGGCGGTCATGCACAAGACCAGAAATCCGCAGCGTATGCGATATACGAAAAGTCCCTAATGAAATTAGACATCCCGGTCCTTCGTGCAACGCTGTTGCGAGGCGGAGCACAAGAATTTCTATTTTAACGCGCTCACTTTTTTCGTTAAAACGGCTTCACGCATCAAGGCCGACAGCCCCTGCCACCTTTTCCGCGCCGCCGCCGCCGCTGCCGTCCCCGTTCCTCTGGTTCTCCGCTCGTCCGCGGGAGGGCGAGCGGCGGGCTGGAGTTGCGAATAGCTGTCCATCTCTATAGGATTCATTATATGTCAAATCCGTCGTTTACTTGCCATCCCAAGACATCAGATTTTCTTAGGTCACAGTTCATAAATATAGATAGATTAAACTTAGTTTATAAATAAACAAGTGGAACAACCTTCACGAGTTTAGCTGGGTTTTCATCTAACCATGATGCAAAGGTAGTAAAAGGCATGGGAAAACTATTCGATATTCGAATCCAAAATATTCAGCCAAAACCACTATTCACTTCGAATTCACTTCGAACTCAAAATCCACTATTCGCACATGACTAATATACAGGGTGAAACAAGGGGACGGCAGGCTCTTTAAATCGACCGGAAAATTCGGTTTCTTAACCTATCGCGCTACGATTTTGTGCAGCGTTGCCCACAGATGGTGCATTTTTTTGTAAAATTTGCAAAGAACGAACTTACTTGAGGAAAAAGTAAAGAAAGAAAAAGGCTTAGCTCCTATGGAAACGCAGCGACGCCACCGGTCTTCAAACAACACGGCGCCGTTTCGCACGGGAGACAAGAGATGGCGCAACGAACGCCGCCAACGAACGAGCATACGGCGCCGAGAGCCGGCACTTTAGCAGACGATCCTTTCGACTCAAAAGCGGCTCGCATTCCGCAGGCGGCGACAGTCGCAGTAACAACAAGGAACCGCAGTTCCTTGTCTGCTAAACACGATGGCTCTCGGCGTCGTCTGCTCGTTCGTTGGCGGCAGTTGGCGTCGCGACCGCTTGCGCCATCTCTTGTCGCCCGTGCGAAACGGCGCCGTGTTGTTTGCAGACCGCCGGGTCGCTACGTTTCCATAGGAGCTAAGCCTTTTTCTCTTACTTTTTCCTCAGGTAAGTTCGTTCTTTGCAAATTTTACAAAAAATGCAACCATCTGTGGGCAACGCCGCACAAAGTCGTAGCGCGATAGGTTAAGAAACTGAATTTTCCGGTCGATTTAAAGAGCCTGCCAGTCTCCTTTGTTTCACCTAGTATATATATATATATATATATATATATATATATATATATATATATATATATATATAAGAGCTATCTTTGACAAAAAACACTACTAAATAATGTTGCTGGAAAGAACAAGGGCTCTCAGGGGCGGGCACGGCTCTACACAATTACCTGACACCAAAATTATTTTATAGCAACACGATTTGTAGTGGTTTTGCCGTTTTTTGTAAATACCAAAACCGGAAAGCCCTAAATATAGCTATTGTCGTTATTTGAAGAATGCAAAATTCTACAAAACATACTTAATTTTCTTTTTCTAACTCTCTAAGCTTGTAGAAATCATAAGGATTATGTAAATCCTCAGCAAGCGACAACAAACACTATTTGTGAATAAAAAATATAACAGAGATAAAACTAACATTTAAAGCTGAAATGAGATCAACCTGAAAAGGCTATTTCCAGCCCCTTTTAAGCTGCTCTGGTACAAAATCATCAAAGAAATTAGACACGACTTTTACGCATCTTGAAAAGAAAAACATCCTGTCCATCTTCGTGTATAATACGATACCAGAGAAAAAGAAAAAAAAAATCTCGATCATATCACTATAGTACGTAAACAATCTGACTGGATATGTGTAGCAAAAATCGACTCTTATTTAATACGTCTTACGAGGTTGGCCATTAAATTATCAAGCAAAAAAAAATAGCTACAAGTGAGGATCCAGGTTTGGGCGAACCCAGTGGGGTGAAGTTAGTTCAAGGATGCAGGCGAGCTGGTTAAGAACTGACCTTTTTTACCCCTGGAGGGTGGGGAAACAAAAGAACAGAACAACACGAATCTCCAAATTTGGAGATTTGCAATGTGTTGTGCGTTCCTTCAGAATCGCCCCAGTCTCCATGATTAAGAAATGCCAGAGGGATCTCATTTGTCCGTTGAAGCAGCAGGAAAAAACTGACATCGTTGAAATCCGAAGACGAGAGAGAAATGGACAGCACAAAACAAAATATCGGTACCGAGATCGCGTGTCTAGTTCCGTTTGTCCGTTTTCTCTTTCCCCCAAGGAGATTGCTTGTACCTCTTGACAGAACAACGTCGCCCGCTCCAAGATCAAAAAATGTCTTTAAATATCTCACAAAAGCAATATGACGATAACAAATAAATCGTAATTCAATTGATTTTAATCAAACTTAGTTGAATTAGAGAAGCGGTACTTGATTTAAATCATATTTACATTATGTAAATCACTGGCTCGAAAACAGTGAGACTAGCCGTAGATACATTTTAAACATGACAGATTGATTGACCGATCCGCCAGCTTGCTAAAAAAAAGTCGAAGAAAGAATGACTGTAAATTTAAGTTTAATTAACAACCTTTTGTTGAGGTAAGCCCTGCCGTGCGTAACTGACATCGTATAACTGACAAACGGAGTGGAAGAAACTTGAACGCTCCGATTTGCTCAGAAGAGCACCGCTTTTCGCTTGTGGATAAAAAGAAAAAATAAATTTAGAACGGAAAATAAACGTTTAATAGGCGAAGCTCGTCCCTGCAAACAAAAGAGAGTGTATACCACTGCATCCACTGTCGGCGACGGAAGGGGGACGGCCCGAAGCAGCGTGTTAGTGCTGCTATTATACACGCAGCACTATCAGGAATGTTTGGAACCAGAAGACGCGATGACAGTCGAGAAGTGGCTGGAACTTTCCAGAGGGGAAATGATTTAGAAAAAAGAAAAAAAGAACAGAACCGGGCCGAGCGGGGTTTAAACCTCTTTCCTCTGCGTGGCAGCCGCGTGTATCGCCAACTCCTCCGCGCACAAAACAATAGAAACCTTTCTTTCCTGATAATTATTTTAAATGCAAAACAAAGGCAGATAGAAATTATCCTATGATGCACAAACGGTAAATCTAAAAAAGAATTCTGACCTTCTTTTGT
>JAZHYW010044989.1:0-13742 GCA_037355805.1 Ixodes ricinus | reverse complement strand
GTTACGTATTGCTACCCGAGCATTGCGTGGGCGCTCGATTTGGGCTCGTGACAATTACTAGCTCGAGAAGCATTCGGGTAGTGGCCCGTGTCTAATCGCTGCAATGACGACAATAGCCGAGCCATAACAATGTCTGGAACTCAGCGCGTCTCCTGTGCTTTGCCAACCCCAGCGCGTGGCTATGAGCAGCATTGGCGGCATATAATCCATTCCAGGTCACGTGGCCGCTTGTTCTGGCTGCGAGTTGAGGCAACACCACCTAGAAGAATGAAGGCCTCCGCATGGTCTTCTCTCCCTCGGCGAAACGTCATCAGAGTCGAGATCGCGCTAACTCGGCGATTGGGCCCGAGCCCGACCGCTTCGACGCGCTGATCGGACACGAGCCCCAGCCGAACACTGGACGCAGCACTTCCGTGGCCAATCACACGCCTCGATCGATCTTGACTCAGGATGACGCGTGCTGAAGGCCTCTCTGTCCTAGGTGGTGTTGGTTGAGGAGGTGAGCGCTGCTCGTTTTCTTAATTTGTTTCTGGGACTTCTATTGCGTGGGGTGAAAAACGAACGCGTGTTTCATGGGTCATCAACGTCAGGGATCCGTTCTAAGCGGTATTTGCGCAAAGTACAAAAATTGTTGCGTCGCCCCTTTACAAGCAATGCAAAACGTCATGCTTGCATTGCTTGACGTAACAACTCAGACTGCATGCTTTGGTCTAAACATATGTTTCGGCGTCGTCATTCGCTCAGTCGCCTCCGTAAGTTACGGTGATTGACTCTCCGAGTGTTGTGCGGGAAAGTAGACGCACGGGCTTTGTTTAGAGTGTAGATACTAAATTATAATTGATAAAAATTAAACGTTCGAAATAGAAAAAAAAGAAACACCGTTGGGATTTCCGATTTAATTAAGAACTATTCGATTTATATTATAGGATGCTTGCAAGTTGCACGGAACCGCAATTCAAATCCGCATCCAGCTCGAAACGTCCCCCGGAATTCATGTGGGTGCCAGTCGTCTGCTTTCGTACTTTGTCCGTTTTGTCTTTTAATGCCCGAAAACAGGGTTTTCAAGATCGCTCGGGAGTTCTTTCGCGTCGTGAGACACTGCGACGGCCAAAGTGGTCGGAAACGTTAAGGAACTTTGGCTGGGGCTCGGTTTCATACATTCCTGTCTGTATTAGGACTTCAGACGAGCCGGTGCTGGAAGTCGTCAGTTCGTCGGCTATAGAAAGTGGCCATGGAAGGCGCCGTCGGGCGGTTCCAAGGGAAAAACATAGAAACACAACGATAAAAATCGGAGTGAGTTCGGGCTTAAGCATGCCAAATACGTTCTCGATTGTACAGGATGCGGCCACAAAAACCAGCACATTTGACATGCCTAGCGAAATTTTATTTCAAACCTTCATACCTGAAATTGGGAACGGGAACGTCGCTTTTTAAGGTTAAATGCCCATTTTGTTTTAGAGCTCAACTCACATCTGATGAAATTTGAAAAATAGTGCAAAAATGTCGGTCGTGCATCATCTATGCCCTATATCGGCTTGTTGGCTATTCCGTTTCACGCTTAGGCTACAATTCCATCAAAGCTACTGGTGCGAGCGCGTGGTTCCATCTAGCGCCTTATTTGCACAAAAGCACGCGTAAACCGAAGGCCAAACAGAAAGGCTCGCACCAGCGGCTTTGACAGCGTTATAAAACAAGAGTGTTTGCATACGGTCCCCGTCACGCCTAGCTGGGATATAGGAGTGAATTCTGTTGAAGAGCAAGTACATTATAAAAGCACTGCGTCACATTTATGTGAACCAAGATATAGCACGGATGCAGTAAGGCACGATGAACATAAATAAAAAAGACACTAGCGTCGCATCACTGTACGACCACGTAAAAGAAATAGTTGAGGGTAGGTTGAGCATTTGCTTCAGTTAATATGACGGCTCTACTCCTAATATGACAAAAAGATGATTGTGGAGTGGGCTGCGATTGAGAGCGCCGGACGACTGCTACGGTAACTGCAGTGTATTCTGTGGAATGCATACGTTTCGGCTTATAGAGTCCAGATGGCGTCCCACTGTACTCTATGGAACGCACTGTCAAAGCCGACCCACACCATCTAGCGCCCCGGGTAAACTCCATCCCTGCCCCCCCCCCCCCCCCACACACACACGTTCCTTTTTATACGCTCCTATCTACTATATTCCGTGTCACTAGTTGTGTGCAGTGCAGGCGAAGGCAACGCCAGGCAAGGAAAAAAAGGGCGAGCGCCATGTTTAAATAAACCAAAAAGCTATAAAAAATTCAAAAGGGGGCGCAGCGGTGCCCCCCTTTTGATGGTGACCCTGGGCGGCTCTGACACAGTTTCGAAACGAAAATCTAGATGGCGCTTCAAACGGCGGGAGGCGGACTGAAGTGAGTAAGGATTGGTACTCCCTCCGCGGGAGTTCCACAACTGATGGCAAACTCCTCTGGTCGTTTTGGAGCGCGTCGGGATCAGTAGACCAGATCCAAGATGAAGTACGCGATCTGAACGGAGTCGCTTCGCCTCGGATCCCCAGTGGAACATGACCACTCCTCCGGGATCGGCGGATGCCTTCCCGTCATTCACCTTCCCGGGAATCCCTTCCCGCGGTCCCGGATCTCGAAGCACATGTTTTCGCAATCGCGGCGCATAATTAACACGTGTTCAACGCACGAGCGAAGTTAATCATGATGTGAAAGATGCGTGTCGATAAGCGATGTGCATCAGCGTAGCCCACTTGCCTCTTCATCGGAATACTCGTGAACGGTGTCCAAGTACGTCTCGATTTTCGGCCTCTTCTGCGGAGGTCCGAAAAGGCAGTCGAATTCATGCGGGACATACAAGCAATCCTCGTCGTCGCTGCTACTCGAGCCGCTGCTGCTGGAGGAGCTGCTCGAGCAACTTGACGACGAGCTGTCATCAAGCAGCAGCAGCAGTAAAGCGGGCGGCACTTCGCGAGCGGCCATTACGAACTCTTCCGAGGCGAGATGCCCGGCGAGAAAGGAAGTCACGTGTGCGCGCCGAGGGCTGGCCTAGGCTGGCCAGGATGGCTTCCGATCGAATCCGCCGAAATCGGCGGGGCGACTTTTCTAGGATCCGGATCGTGATCTGGAGTGGGAGCTGATCTTAAACGGCAAGTGGAACACGTCCGTCTCGATCCTGACGGCCCAGTGAAATAGGCGCGCTACAGAAATGCTGATCCCGGCGCGTTCCAAAAGGACCAGTTGAATTCGCCCTGAGGTAATCTATAGTCCGTTGCAACTCAACAATGTAGGGCGAGGAAAGGAAGGCTGGGGAGGAGAAAGCAGACGGAACGCTGGAGAAGAGAGGGGGAAAACTTCCTCCCCTCTTTAGCGTTTTGTCTATTTCCTTCTCCCCGGCCTTCCTTTCCCTCACCCTACCTTCTTGAGTTGCAGCGAACTATAGTGACGTTGCACGCCGGTTTCTGCGACGTCATTTTTCGAGACTTCGGGACCTCTTTTGATCTATGGACAAAATAGGACACTAGACGCACCATTTGATGACGTGTTCCACGCACTGCACTGTGCGAAAACTTGGGCTTGTCTGTAAACAGGGCGTCGGCGTAAAATTACGGAGCGTCACCGTGTGCACTCCGAGCTGAAGCAAAAGCTCCGTGTGTCGAACCGAACGTGCCGAGTCCAAACCATTCATTACTACCCTTTGAACGGTGCCCGTTCAATATTGTCAACACAGCTCTATTGTTTCCTACTCGGAAGGAGACCAGTCTCATCGACGTTCCCTGAACAGGATCGGCGAGTCCACAAAATGTCACGCGATTGTGGACGGACTTTCTTGTAGACATATATATCCAACCGACTTTCGCGTGTTCTCGCGTTAGTACCTGTTTGTAATTGAAAACTCGCAATCTCGTTAAAACGGCAGCTGCCTGACGGCTTCTGCCAACATACAAAGATCCGACGACACCTCCAACGGGGATGAATTTAAGAGAGAGACAGAGAGAGAGAGAGAGAGAATAAATAAAGGTTGTGGAATATACATCTATGTTTACCAACAAGCAGTGCTTAAAGTTTCCCGTAAGTTGCGGGGGGTCTCTACAAACTGTGGTAAAGGAGGGGGGGGGGAGAATCATATTAGGTGCACAAGAACCCGACACGATTAAAACGTACGCGTAACCCTGAATGTTTCTCAGAAAACAAAACCAACCAACAACGTGGATTCCGATTATTTTTCTCGTCGAGAATTGATAGAGCCCCTGAAACGTACGTCATTTTGTTCCAGACGAAATCGACATGACCAGTCACAACATTCTAGTTTTTCTCTCGCTGGAGATGGCTACTCAACAAGGCTTGAATCAATACCTCGTCGTCTCGTGAGTTTGGGGCGTACACGCGCAGCCCAAGCCAGGCGGAAGGCGATGAACCTGTGATGGAGGCCGGTCAACCGAAAAAGACCATCCGCCTTTTTTTATAATGTCAATGACTTTATAGAATATATATATATATATATATATATTTTTAGATCGCAGCTCTTAGGCATTTGTTTCGGGCTTGAGTTGCGTCGCCGTCGGCGTAGCCGCGCGTTGCATTATGGGACGTTTCTCATGATGACGTCACACGTAACATCACGAGGGTGACGTCACACGGCGCCTAAATTTGGCGGGAAATTTTAGAGCGCAGCTCTTATGCGCCCGTTTTCGGGCTGAGCGGCGTCGCCGTCGCAGTCGCCGTCGGCGTGACCGCGCGTTGCATTATGAGACGTTTCCCATAATGGCTTCACGCGTGACGTCACGTGTGATGTCATGAGGATTACGAGTGACGTCACCCTCGTGACATCACACGGGCATGCCCTCCCCTCCTTTTCCTCAAGAGCTGCGCTCTAATTTGGCATTACAGAGAATTGTAAACGTCTTCCATTTTTTTTCATCCCGAAGATGAGAGACGCATTTGAATTTCATCGTAACGCAAGTTGTGTATCTGCCTTCTCTGCTTGAAGGGAGAAGGCAAGTAAGTGTACGGGGGGGAGGGGGGGAGGGGGGTTAAGAGCTTTTCAGTCCAATTATGCGACTGGCTTACATCCAGTGGAGGTGTTCGCCACATACTTCAATCGAGGCCACGTGCTGCGGTACTATTGACACGTTATTGAGAGGTGACGTCGTCGCGTAGAGGCGGGATAATGCTGCGTACTCATTTGATGGATATGTATAGTCATCGTCCGTTGTAACGCCCTAATCAATGGACGGGGGCCTGTCTTAAAGAAATGACGCCGTCAGGTAGGTGGAAAAAGAAAAAGGAGCGACAGCAACGCCATCTAGAAACGCAAGGTTGTTTTTTTAATTCTTCAGCTGTAAACGCGAAAAAAGAAAAAGAAAAGTCAGTTCACTTTGCCCGATTTCGATAAACTGGTTTGGCGCAAGCGCTGCGTCGTTCTTCGCATAGAGTGTGTAGTTTAATCTGGGACACCCCGATTGCCCGATTGGATTTCACAGTCTGGTGAGGAACAACGCAGCGCTTGCGCCTAATCAGTTTATCAAACTTTGATGGAGCCAATCAGGCAGCAGCAAAAGTGCACCGTCGCGGCGCTCGTCGTTTGTCTTGCGTTTGGTGTTACCGGCTCAACCAATCACGCACAGGATCAAGTGCACGATCGCGGCGCATTCACAGTGAGTGATTGGTCTAGTCGGTGATACAAGACGCTCAAGGACGACAAGCGCCGTGCACTTTTGGCGCTAGCATTGGCTGCGGTTGGAAAGGAGTACGAAACGTTAACTGCGTAAATAATATATCATGTGGCCCAATGTGAAACCAACACGGTTCCTGCGGGGCACAAAGAAAAAAAAAGTTCAAAAAGAAATCGGCGGTAGCAACTCCGGTTTTCTGCAGAGAAGATAATCCCAAATACCATATAGCTTCGCCAATACTGCAAACTCCTCCAAAAACCTGTGGGAGCGGCGGCGAACGTGACAGTGGCGCCTCTAGCGGACTCTGAGTCTACGGAAGCAGACGACGCAATGAAAAAGTATAGGCTCGGCGACGTCCTCGAGCTTTGCGAGCCCCGTTTTGTCACCCCAACAGCAGAAACAATTCATTACGGTCAGTCCGCTTGCAAAGCGGAATCCAGTGGTCGAAACTGCAACGACAATCGAATAACAACGCGCGCATAAACAAAGATAGAGCAGTTTATTTAGCGGTCTCAAACGCCTCTCAGGGGATCACACGTGTTTGAAGCGCGTCTGGGAAGCGGAAAAAGGCGTTTAGCTACTCGAACTACGTCGTAATCATTAAAACGTGCACAAACGACATGTTAATATTACAAGAGCAAGCGCACGAGCTGCTGGAGCATAAAAACAAAACAAAAAGTAAGGATAAAAATGACCGTGCAAACACTTACCAAATTTTGCAGAAAAGATGGTGTCGCCATTCCCGACGAAAATAAAAAGAAATGGCGAAGAGAAGCGAACAACGGCGAATAAAAAACACAGTTAGCAGACGATACAAAGATACCCAGCAAAAAACTACTTCAACTACGACGATCGTTGCGGCGCTTATAGAGAAAAGAAAGAAAAAATGGAAAGCAGCAAATGAATAGCTGGTGATCGCCGCCGGTGTTGAGTTCACGATAAACAAAGCGGAAGCAACAGACGAAACTAATAAGAAAAGAAGAAAGCGTCCCTTTTTTTCAGCTGCTTGTTGTACGTTTGTTTATAGCCGATTCACACGACGGACCGAATCGCGATTTTCGTCCGCGGACCGTGTACCACGTGACCGGCACGTCACCGATTCCTGCGATCCGCGCCTCGTCCGCGGACGCGCGGACTGATAAAGTCGAGCGCCTTTTCACTCGCGGACTTTTAGCGGGAGATCGACTTGAAAAGCGTTTAGTCTGGCAACGGTACATTGTTTTCTCTTTTTTGTTTTGTTTCTGGGCGATGAAAACAAAAATGGCGCATCGTTGTGTGTTGTGCGTTCGCTGGTTCATTTTGTCGCGCGTTTCTTGGTTTCACGTGTGAAAGAAACTGCAGAAACTTGTCTGGCTGACGCGACGCAGGTTCCGGTACTCCTCCGGGTCCGCGTCAAGAAGCTCCCGTCAAAACTCGTCTAGCACGCCGCGATAATTCTTGCACGTCCAATCAGGATTTCACCGAGCAAGACCTCTCTTGTGGCTGTGGTGTACTTGAGTGTTGTGCACGAGCGCGGAGTGCGTGAAGGCATCTTCGAACGCCCCTCCGCGAGCCCAGAACTTCGTCGCTTCTACGCGGAACCCTTCTCGAGCAGGACCATGCCTGTGTCACTCTCATGCTTTGGGTCAGTAAAGCTTGTGGCGCTTCGCGCGAAGCCTATCACGGTGTTTTGTCTCGATCTGTACGTAACAGCGGCGTACGATTTATTATCGCGGTAGCAAACGTCGATTTCTCTCTTGGACAACGGTGCCACAGTGCGATGTTGGAGTTTCGCGGCACTGTGGGGTGGCGAACAGGTTCGGTCCGTCCTCGCTGGCGTCTGCTCGTCGTGTCCCTCGTGTGGATGCGCTTGGGAGACGGACGATCCGCGGACATGTCGTCACGTGATCAATCCGTCCGCGGATCAGTCCGTCGTGTGAATCGGCCATTATTTACACTTTTAACAGTTTACTTTGAATGCTGCATAACTTAGTTACTCACGTTTGTTCGGCATTCGGGAAGTAGAAGATTTTCCACCACATCGCAAGAACTTGTTTTTGCAATAGTAGGCAGCACGCGGCATGCCTGTCATTTCTAAGTATGCGCTGGTGTATGCTCGAATGCGGCCGGTTGATCAACAAACGATGACCCGTAGCAGGCGTGCCGGCCGGCGTACACAAATAAAATTCGAATAAAAATGCATAACGAGCTTACAATTCCTAATATATTTAATACATATGAAAACGGAGGCGAAAATATGAGGTTATCGCAGACGACAGTGGAAGAAAACAACAACAACAACAACAACAACAAAGTTTGCAGACGGCCCTCAAAGATGTTAGTCGTCGCCGCGCTAACAATCGGAACTTATGCACTGTAAATAACGTGACTGAAATCACCTTTTTTTGCGGGACTACGGCGCTCTCCCTTCTTGCTTTGCAAGCGCGGGAAGTCTGCTATTTTCGTTAACTCCGCTTTTATTAATCTACAGGGTGAAACAAGGAGACGGCAGGCTCTTTAAATCGACCGGAAAATTCGGTTTCTTAACCTATCGCGCTACGACTTTGTGCAGCGTTGCCCCCAGATGGTGCATTTTTTTTTGTAAAATTTGCAAAGAACGAACTTACCTGAGGAAAAAGTAAAGAAAGAAAAAGGCTTAGCTCCTATGGAAACGCAGCGACGCCACCGGTCTGCAAACAACACGGCGCCGTTTCGCACGGGAGACAAGAGATGGCGCAGCGGTCGCGACGCCGACTGCCGCCAACGAACGAGCAGACGACGCCGAGAGCCGGCGTTTTGCAGACAAGAACTGCAGTTCCTTGTTGTTACCGCGCCGTTTGTGTTTCTGCAGATCGTCGCCGCCTGCAGGAACGCGAGCCGCTTTTGAGTCGAAAGGATCGTCTGGCTAAAGTGCCGGCCCTCGGCGCCGTATGCTCGTTCGTTGGCGGCGTTCGTTGCGCCATCTCTTGTCTCCCGTGCGAAACGGCGCCGTGTTGTTTGAAGACCGGTGGCGCCGCTGTGTTTCCATCGGAGCTAAGCCTTTTTCTTTGGCCAATGGGCGGAGCTTGTTGCCCGCTAGAACCAGCGTATCTCGCGATAACACAAAATGGCGTTACTTCTTTGTCTTCTTTATTCCTGAGAAATCGCATTAAGTTCCTATGAGTCAGAGCCCCAGAATGGCGGACGGAAGTAGTCATCCCCTGGTTGTCAGACTACGCTGCTCTGGTACGGAGCTGCCAAAATCTCCTTAAGAAGGGCCAAGCTCTCTTAGTATAAATGGCTCTGTTTTCGCCCACTTCCCGCTTGGGGAGCTGCCAGTATTGGCTTCCACGGTATTTGATAATCCTCTTGGCGCTCCCCTCTCCCAGTGGCGTACCAACTTGTTTTTTGAGTGAGGGGGGGGGGCAAACCAGCCCCTCCCCCCCCCCCCCCCCTGGGTCGCATATTTTTACTAGTGATGGGCCGAACTTTTGCCGAATCGAAAATTCGGCGCAACTTTTGCCGAACTTTTCTAAAGATTTGGCAATGATTCGGCAAAAACACACTGTTACCAGACTTAACACTGATATTTAGTTTTTTTTCTGACAAAAAAAAAGTTGTTTTTTTCTTAACATAAATACAACATGTAGTGCCTATTGACACAGTTATGACTAAATAAGGTGATATTCTACAACATAATTGTATCGATGTCGCTTTTGTGTGCTTACTGGCAATTTTAGTGTTTGCTTGCAGAAAGTGGCGTGACAACGAGGTTGGGTAGCAGCCGGCGCAGTCACGAATCACGCTACGAGAGTTTTGATTTTGAGGCTTCATCAGCGCACGCCTGCAAGTGTGTTTACATTGTTAAAATAAAGGCAATCACTGCGTTCTTACTTTTTCTGGGAGTCACCGTTTCGTGCGCGAAAACGAATGCAACGGTTACTGAGCCTTCACCAGAAGAGATAACAAATATTGTAAATATGCATGTTTTTCGATTTGAGTCACTTGACGTCAGCTTTGCATGAAAGTGTGCGTTCCATATTCGCAACGTGCCGTTTTTAGCCTTTAAAATTCCGGTTTCTGGTGTTAGGACACACACGGACGTTTAGGAAGTTGGGGAGAGTTAGGAATGTCGGATGTGCAACGTCGAGCATGATAGTTCTGTGTTTAGTTTTATGCAGATACATGAAAATCGCGAAATAACGCGAACTAAAAAGCAATATTATTCTGTTTTGGCACAAACTACTTGTGAGCCGAAAACAGGATTGTTATAATAATAATAATAATAATAATAATAATAATAATAATAATAATAATAATAATAATAATAATAATAATAATAATAATAATAATAATAGTAATAATAATTTTATTTGCACATACTGGAAGGGGCCCATTTGGTGGTGTGCGGGGCTAGGCAGATAGGTGAAAACCCTTACGCAGAGCGCCTGCCAGCAAGACTTGTACGTAGTTCAACTACTCTACTTAAGTTACTGTAGTTTAACTACTTTTCTGGGTAGTTTAGTAACTTTCAATTACATTTTTATTTTGATAATTAGTAGTTTACTTTAACTACATTTCCGAGTGACTTCTACTCAAATTAAAAATTGCTTTCGAATTTTAGTGGTTGTTTTGCCTATCAACAGAGATAAGATGTTAGAAGATCAGCTGATATTTGCAGAGGGGAAGCATGCGACATAAAAAGGGGGGGGAGGAAGAAAGCAATTAATTTGGATAGTCCAAAACCCCCCAAAATTTTACCGAACACTGCAACAACACTGCTACTGAGGCACGGGGAGCGAACAGACACGACGCAAGAGAGGCCGAGTGACGGTGGGATTAGCGCCGCAGACTGGCGTTTCTTTGTATCCCGAAGCTCAAGGAGACTTGACGCATTTGAAGAAAGGGCTTGTCCCTGCTTCTCCCCAATGTAGAAATTTTTGCCCACTACAAGAAGGATACACACTACATCCTCACTCAAAGGAGGTAACAAAGTGCAGCACCCTCACTGAAGTTGATCTGGTGCTCCTGTATACGGTAGCATGTTCTGTCTTTCGAGACGTCATCTGGTCATTTCTCTGAGTGAAGAAATGGCGGCTATAAGACCGATACAAATAAGTGCCTTATAAGTTGATTGCTGTTAAATGGCTCGTCAGCGAGAATAAAGCAATTACTCTATGGCGTATTAGTTGCCGCCATTTAAAAAAAAAAATCTGATGCACCTCCGATTTTGCCACCCTTTCCGAAAAAAACTGATGCACCTCCGATTTCCCCATGAAACTATGCATACCTCCCTGTTAAAAAAAAAGCGTAGTATAAGAAATGAAAGGGCATTCTGAAAGAGTGTGTTAAAAAGCACTTCTACTTTACTTTAGAAGTACATTGTATTTATAGTACTTCACTTCAAGTACATTGCACCCGGTGAACTTACTACTTTACTTGAAGTACATAACCTCTAATTTACTTTGTACTTCCAAGTAGTTTTTAGACGTACTTTACGCAACACTGTAAGCAGTCAAACACTGTCTGCAAAATCAAGCTCACGCAGTGCTAAACCTCAAAGGTGAAATGATACATCCGCAGTACATCCTTGACCAAAAGAAGTATACAACAATTAGGCATGCAGAGAAGAACCAGCTATTAAAGTGTTTCTGTGAAAACACAAGCCGCTTTATTTTCGGTGAGCAGAATTTCGCTAACGCATCAAAACCTATGTAAGTACTTCCTTGTTAGCATAGAAAAAATAAAAGCAACTTCAAAAGTAATTCGCTTCTTTTTACGGTAATTGGTATTTTACTGCATTGCTTTTTATTTCAGTAATTTCTACTCTACTCAAATTACTTTTGAGGCTAATACTCAGTAAGTTAACTTAATTACTTTTTTGAGTAGCTTGTACATGTCTGCTGCCAGCCCGCCACCACATATGAAAAAAAAAAGAGACAAATAAATGTACAGAATATACACACTACAGAAAGTACGTCAAAAGGAAAGAAAAGAAGGGAGAAAACATATATCACATTATGACGAGGATGCCAGCTGCGTCCCATACATTCTGGCAAGCTCTCATGACTCTGCCCCGTTTGACGGCATTGGGCTGCGCACACTGAGCGTAATTGTCAGTTGTCAGTCAATCTTTCAACTACCTCGTTTCATCAATGGAAAGGTCAAATTAAAATCACGTTATCCAGAATGCACCGCATAATTTGTCACTTGCGCAGTGGACTGCGTAAATTACTGGTCGATCTTCTGTTCTCGAGGCAGAAAATATTAAAGAGAACCACACTCGCGAAAAGCTCACAAACGCACAGTTACCGTGTCGCCTACTCCACACCTCGCCGTAACCGCTGGTTGTACTAAACTGTGCGATGGTAACCGCGCGACTGCGCAGCGTCCATTTGCGATCCATGGCCACGTCGCATTTGTGCGCGTGCGCAGACATTTGCCAAATTTTTGCCGAATCTTTGCCGAACTTTCTTTCAAAATTTCGGCATATGCGGAACGTTGCTGAATCTGAAGTTCGGCAGATTCGGTCCATCACTAACTTTTACGGCGTGTGTGTGTAGGCGTTGTAAAAGAGGGGGGGAGAGGAGAGGGCCAGTTGTGTATGCGCACCGGGCGCTTTGGTCACTGGCTCCTTTTACGGCGCAGGCGATAGACACCCTAGCAACGACGCTCACGCCGGATTGGCTGCTCGGCAACGCGCGGGAACTTAAATTTCGGATTCGGACGGCGCGTGTATCACTCGAAGGGCGCTAGTAAGCCCACACCATGCATAGAACCCGGGTCTGATACGTATGAGGCAGACATCTTACCACTAAGTTACGCTACCACTTCGGAAACTCACATTGTATCCGCTGCCTATGTTGACGGCGGCAGCGCCTATCTCCACGAACCAGCCAATCCGGCGTGAGCGCCGTTGCTAGGGTATGTATCGCCTGTGCGTTAAAAATATACCCGCGCGGGTCGGGGGGCGGTGCCCTTGGTATTCCTTGGGCGCCGCCGGCCAGTGTTTGCCCTGCCCAGTGGCGGCCGTTTCAGGGGGGGGGGGGGGCAAAACACATGCCTTGCCCCCCACCCCACTCGGAGAACTGGGGGGCAAGCGCCCCCTTGCCCCTTTCGGTTGGTACGTCCATGCCCTCTCCAAAGCTGACGTACACCTCGCGCTTTCCACTTCTGCTCGCCTCCTCCTTTTCTATATCATCTCCGCTGTTTACCTTCTACCTTATCTTGGCTCCCCTCGCAGCTTACGAGAGGGGGAGTGCTAAAAGGATTATCTTCCCGAAGAGTATTTTCTTTTATCCCGTGAATCTGAATATCACGTTCGTTTTCCTCGCAGATGAAACTAAACGCGAGAAAACACGAAAAACTTCTGACCAATCTTTGCGTCATATTCAGATCGTCCGGCCGCCAAGCGCGTGTCGCTCCTGTGGCTTTTTGAAAATAGCCAGAGTGCGCGTGCATAGCTTTGATAAGCGCTGAAGATGCCCGAGAGCGGAGATATCGAAAACTCTGGATATGTCGTTACGCTCCAGGAAGGAGGAGCTTGAGCGGCACATTGAAAGTGATTTTATGCAGCCTCCGTGTGCCAAACTGAAAATTAATCTCGACATTCGTGATCCTGGAGGCCAAATAAAGACGATTCAAGTCTTGTTCCTCAATTCTGGAATCCACTTCAGTTTCCCTTTAATTGCTGACTGAACAATGGGCAAATTATGCGGACCGAATCTACTCCTTGCTCCGCTTGCAAGGAACAAGTGCGTAGAGTGCGCGACGCGCGGTTGCCGAATTCGCAACCCGCAGTCGCGGCGGTTGCAGTGAACGCGGTCGACGCATGGGCTTGAAATCTATCCCTAACTTACCAGTTACACTGCACCGGATAACATGCTTCTCCACGAAAGTGGCACCGGTACCGCAAACATTTCATGCGCTGATTGACTTCCTGTGTTTGAACTTTAACGTCGTCCAACGTTCGCCTCTAAACGCCCTTTGAAAAACACCGATATCTTTTTTTATTCAACTCGTAGGCCGTTATGTTCTTAAAATATTATTTATCTTGGAATTAGTTTACCACAGCAGTTGCTTGTACGACAATGCCGTGCCGACTGCGGATAATTT
>JAZHYW010044988.1:0-39538 GCA_037355805.1 Ixodes ricinus | reverse complement strand
GTCTCTGGTGTTGGTAACGCCGCTGCACATTGTGTGATATTTACACTACGCAACGGAAGACTGCAAACACCCAACACCATGTATGTAGTTGGGTACTTTCAGATAAGATTTAACAATGGGTAAACGGTCGACGTTTTCAGTTCCTTTACATATATATCTTACATGCCATAGCCCAATTTATAGTATAAACAAAACAAAATTGCATAAAATATATATTTGGACACGGAAAGTCGCAGATCATGATGGGCTAGGTGCTCACTCGTATTTACATGCACCACTGGTGTGGTCATGTTAGATAGTAAATAACTTAACTAATAACACATTAGAAAATTTAGAGAACAGAGTACCTAAAAGCTTTCCGTAAGCAAAAAATAGCGACTTGTCACCACTGTGCACGCGCCAAGCCAAAACCACGTTTTAGATTGGTCGCATGCGGACAGAAGCTATCTCATTGCACAAGCACAAATTTGGGTACTGTGTTCTAAAACTTGCGATTAAAGGAGAGCATTAATTGTGAGAAACAATGCCTGGGTACAGGTCAGTTTTTCTAAATATCGTTTCCTGTTCACTACGTCACCCATTTGTCATAAAAACTCTCAAACACGCAGCACCATGAGCGATTGTTTGCGAACATTCAGATATTGGCATGCAAGCATGTGATCAATACCGGAAAATTTAGCTTTCCGTCATTTATGGTTTTTGCATTGGTTTCTATTCCCATGCTGCACATACGATTGAGGAAGGAGTCACAGGCTCTCCACGCGGCGCTCCCTTTTTTAGTCTACACAGAGCCTTCCTGCGTAATGTTTAAACATGACCCGATGTGCACTGACGTTACCAACACTAGTGGCATCACTTGCGCGGTGGCGCACCACTGGTTCAATGACGCTGCATGCCTAGCTTTCCACTTTTACGTCCTTTTTTTTTCCTTTTTAAACAGAACTTGTCTTGGGTGTTTCTTTTTTCTTGTTTTTTTGTTTTTACTTTGCCACGCCCGCCATCGGTGGGGGCCTAAAGATTTCATAACGTCGTTTGTTCCTATGGTTCATCTTGCCTTACGGTGGACCACAGGGGACGCTATGAGCCATATGCAAATTCATCCAGTGCTGTGGGACTGTCATGTAACATTCAGAAGTGGGGCGCAGTGCCGCATCGTCGCTTGATACGTTGAATTGACTGAACGGCGCGTAACGTCCGCTACAGTCCATCGTAATTGGAAACAGAGTTATAGTGATGTCTAGAAAAATGAATCCAAAGACTTTGTCAGCAGACTACCCACGAGTAAGAAATACTACCCGGGGAAGGTAGCGCAGTGAAGCGCCAATCAACCAAGTACAACGCGGGACCCAACTCGCCGCAAAGTTTAGTTTTCGTAGGCCATACCAGCCAGATCACTAATAAAAAATAGCTCACAAGCTTTTTTTTTTTTTTTTTCCTTGTTGTCTGGCGACCAAGTACGGCCACTGTCGATGCGCTGCCCGAGTATCATTAGTGGTTGAGACAAACCCTCCAACCGTAATTGACTGTTACATGGTCCTGTCTAAACATTTTTGTTTTTGTTTTTTTTACTTTAAAACGATATAGGGCAACATATTTTTTGCGGACTTTGAATTGCAGGTTTTGAAGGGTCCATCAACAAAATTATCGAGGATGATTTTTTTTTTAATTGCCAAACATAAATTGCATTTCGTTTTTTACTTATTCTATGTTTAGAAAACCTTTAAGCGCCCTGCAAAACAGAAACACCTAAAATAGTTGAGAGCTAACTTTTTTTTAAAAAGTATACAAAGCATGAAATATTTGGCACAAAAAGTTCCAGCTTAAAACTTTAAATCTAAGATGTGTTCAAACATCGCGAAAAGTTCAGAAATAAGGAAGTAGTTGCGCAACAGGCCAAGGTTTTCTATTTAATTTTACTTGAAATATAAAGCCTAAATAAAATACGTTTGTTTAATTCTAGTAGACTAGTATGCGCGTGCTTTATACATACAAATATTTACGTTAAAGAAGGATCTATCTCTTTATTCATGTGGCCCTCAAGAGTTGCGTCGACGCGCAATTGTGAGAATCGTTGTTCCAACTCCTCTCAGAGCTGCAGGACCCAGGGATCCTAGGGTTCAATCCCCACATTTGCCTGTTTCGAGCTGGATGAGCATCGTACCGGCGTGCGTTAGTGTATCACCTACTGCGTGGTTCACACTAAGAACCCCAAGCTAGCATCTGAAACACCAGACCCCAGTGGGGGCTCAATAACTTCCGGCTGTATAAACATACACACAACACAATTATCGCACTTTACCTCTTCTCAGATGTGATTTTCCTTTACGAAAACAAGCTAGTATCTTGAAATAGTAAGGTCTGTTCCGTTGAGTAGGCGTATTTGGCTAACTCTTATAAAACATTAATTCAATATAAAGTCATATTAGCACGCGCCCGAGTAGCCTTATACGGCTCTGAGTAGTCTCAGCTGACAGTGTCTCCGCCGTCCAGACGGCCAACCTGAGGAAAAAAGAAACAAGCAAAACTGAAGAGATGCTTCGTTCCCATTTCACCCCGGCACGCCTTCATTCCGCTAAGAGCGTCTCTTGACAGACGCTGGCTTGAACACCGCACCATAGATCTCTCCGCTTCAGCGCGTTCATAAAACCGTTAATGCAGCGTTTCAGGCACGAAACTAGGCTCAATGACGGAGCAGTGTCTAAGCAACACCCGTCTCCCAAGTGCCAAGTTTTACATGACATGGATGCACTCAGAAAGCGACTTTAAAAACGAGCACGCAGAAGGCTGCCATTAGCCGCATATCGAGGAATCATCCGGTAGCGCCGCTTGCAACCAAGACAAGGAGAGGACTTCATCTGGCAGCTGCGATGCACGTGGTGCACCACATATATATATATATATATATATATATATATATATATATATATATATATATATATATATATATATATATATATATATATATATATATATATATATATATATATATATATATCAGTGTGTCGAACCGAAAAAAAATACGGGTTCGGTTACGGTTCAGGTTCAGGTAAATTTATTTTGTTCCGGTTCAGTTCCGGTTCGATTAATTCGATCCGCGAACCGGTTCGCGAACCGGTTCGGGCGCTGAACCGGTTCGCGAACCGGTTCGGAAATTATAAATGACAAATTGCAACATCAAAATAAATTACAAATAAAACATCTGAAATCAGCACATACGAAACGGGATACATCGTCGAAACTAGTAGTGCATAACGTTTATAAAAGCCTGTAGCCAATGCAAGCGGCAAACAACGACTGTCTGATGACAGGGCTGTCTGTCACGGGCGCTAACTCCAGCGTCTGCTGAGCGTTGGTTTGAGCGCACGCGCCCGCTTGAGTCCCATGACTACGCTGGGCAGGCGACGGAAGCAACAGAAGCTCGGCAGATCCTTTGTCAAATTCGAAAGTGCGCGCAGCTTCGCTTCTCCGCGAGCGACTAGGGTTTGTATCCCTGTTTTTTTTCCCCGCATTTATCGAGTTTCCGGTACGAAAAAATACGGCATGTAAATCTTGACACTTCATAGCTCGATATACTCTGACCGGTGGTTGGGGCAGCGAAGAGCAGATATAATTCATGAATGCTCATTTCAACTGTAAATAAAATTTCTTTCTCTCCCTCAAACATTATCAAACTCCACAGCCTTTTCTTTTCTCATTCCGATGGAAGCAAGCTTCAAGAACTCGCGCGTTCTAGAAACGTGTTATGAAATGAGCACACAGCAGCATTTAGGATTTACGAGATTGTAAGAAAATGAAATCCCGTGACGCGATTTTTTTTTTTTTTTGCACAGCCTTTCAATTTTTTTTTTCCGTGCAAGCCGCGACCAGCGCAATACTGGTTCCTATGTCAAGATTCATGGATGCAGCGTTTGTCAAGATTCATGGATGCAGCGTTTATATTCCTAAGACTGAGTGGAGAAGAAAAAATATGTAAGCGAGGTGTGTGTCAGTTGACGGCACTTAAAGAACAAATGGCATTGATAGCACATTCATTGTCAACAGCGCGTGGCCGAACCGTTTTGACATGAGCCGGTAACCGTTATTTTTTTCCGGTTCAGTTCCGGTTCGGGTTCATCGCGATAACAATATAACGGTTCGGGTTCGGGTTCAGTTCCGGAAAAAATACCGGTTCGGTTCCGGTTTTCGGTTCGGTTCGGTTCCAGTTCGACACCCTGATATATATATATATATATATATATATATATATATATATATATATATATATATATATATATATATATATATATATATATATATATATATATATATATATATATATATATATATATTACACCTTGGCAAGAGCGCAGCTGACACAAGAAGCCAATTAAGTCAATCAGGCTGCATCAAAAACGTAACGTCACTGCGGTTGTAATTTTTTCCCTTTTTGTTTTTTGTGCGTGGGCTATTAATATGGCTGAACCAAGCAAGTGTAGCGAAAGCGTAGCTATATTAGTTTTTTGGGGTGTGTGTTTTTACTTATGTCGTCGTTCCTTCGACTGGACTCTGGCCTATGAGGAAAGGAACGGACCTTTTCCGAGAAGCGTACTGCACACCCGCGAGCGCCCGATGCCAAGCGGCGGAAGTCGGCACATGAAATCGAGGAAATTCGGAAGGAGGCTGTGGATCAGCGAGTAGAACACGTAATTGCAGCATATATATAATCGTGTTACACTAAAAAAGAAAGCGGACGGAAAGAAAAACACGACGTTCGGGTGGACGCCACGGATGCCGCTCTTTAAAGTCGCGTTGGTCGAGCGACCAGTCAACAACTCCGTAGGAAAAAACTATCTAGAATGGCGGCTGTACCTCTAATCACCGTAGTCGTCAGCTGTGCAACCTGTGCTTCACTGGAATCACCAGCTCTTCACGCCTTCACCGCCTCTTCCAATAAAGTACGGTCAGTCCCCCCTCCCGCGCCCATGGTCACCCAACCTTTGAGAATCCGCCAGTTTGAGCGAAAGTTTCGTATTATGGGATTCGCCGTCCCTCAATAGGGCGGGGCGCCGGCGTCTCGCGCCTCCCGTCGGCGCCGGGGACGTAGAACGCCGTCATTCGGCTCATTTCGGCTCCGGCGGCCTGATTCCGGTCCGAAACCGGTCCGAAAATCCTCTCCCCCGGCGGGAACGCCGCCCAACTCTATCGCCGGGACGGGGTAAAAAACGGCTGTGTCAATAAGGAATTATATGCTTCTGATTGCCTCCTGCCACAGCCGTCCGCCCCGTCGCCATCGTTGCTCGCTAGGTTACCTTGCCTTGACGGGTTCCCCCTGGTTCTCCCTACGAAGCTGATCACGAGGTATGAAAGTCCTTGGGTGCGCATCTTCGTACTGCTCACGCGGCTTGCGTGCCGTCGCGCACGCGCCGCAGCTATAGAGAGCAAAGAAACTGATATCGATTGGTAGCGCAGGTCATTTCCTCGATTTTTAGTTCGTGCATCCACCGCCTGGTGCCGTCGGTATGTGAAAAAAGTCCATTGAGTAGACGCTTTGCAGCAGCTGTGCATGGGCGCCGCCGTAACCGACCTTCAATTTTGTTTCCTCTTTTTTTACATTTGCTTCACTTGATCACGACCGCAGCAGGGCAAGTTATTGCCATTTAGGTTCTACTGTGCGCCTGTTCCTAGCATTGGGCATCTGAGAAGCTCGTCAACGCTCGCTTCACTGGCTCGGCACTTGGGTAAGACAAGAGAAGGTCAGCAATGGCGGCTCTAATCTGGCGCGTGTGCAAAACGTCTATACTGATTTCGGCCTATGCAGAGCTCCCCTATATTAATGTTTCACAAATGTTTTTATCAATTTTTCTTCTAGTATAATATGGCCGGCACCCGATACCGGCGTTCGCCACCCAGAATCCACGATTGGTTGGATACTTCCGCGTCAAGCGGACGCTACGGGATGCGACACTCTGGGAACACTGACACTCAATGGCTCCGTGTTATATACCTTGAAACACTACATCCTTCTTTCCGTGCCAAGTCAGACCTCAGCTTACGCTTCAATCCGATGGAGCCAATCAAGCAGCGTCAAAAGTGCATCGTCATTGCGCTCGTCGTCTTTGTGCATTTTTTTGATCATGGGTTAAACCAATCAGGAACAAAAAAATAAGCGCAGGAGTAACGCCATATTCACTTTGCGTCATTGGTTCCGTGGCGATGCACTTTTGGCGCTGCCTGATTGGCTCCATCGGATCGTAGCAATGGCTACGGTCGGACCTATGCTGAGCGCAAGTTCGTCTGCCTCTTGCACAAGGGTCGCGATGATGTCAGAGCGCCAAGCTCTTATTGGCTGATTGAAAAAAAAAATAGTGGGTAGACCTCGAGGCATCTAGCATTGAGGTCCATCCACGATCCTTCCAATCGAAAGCCAATCCAAACTCGGCGTCGTTCTGACGTCACCGCGACCCCTGCTGCAAGAGCAAACGACTTGCTCTCCGTATAGTGTGAAACGGAGTATTGACAGCTCCAGCAAAATCGGCGGCACGTAGCGACTAGAACAGAAAGTTGTGGCGGCAGGTTCGCTCGCCTGCCGAGCGAATCAGACATTCACAGCGTCTTTTGATCCAAAGACGAAGCCGTGAAAGTAAGTTGGTTTGAAAACACGTGATTAAAATCGCCAATACTGGCTTTCATTTATGACTTCCGTAACACGATTAGAAGACGCAGATTCTCCGGATTTTATTTTGAGAGCGTGATGGTCGAGGACTAGAAATAAGAGGCAGAGAGAAAGAAAGGAACATTCATAGTTTGCGCTGTACTTTTCCAGTGACGGAAGTCACAGATACGTCAGTAGTGTTTCGCCATCCAAACATACGCCGCTTCCGACAGCGGCCACTGCAGGTGGTTGACGGGTTAACGACTGAAGCTTCATATTGTTGTTGTTTTTTGTTGTTTACAAGCACCAAGAAGCATTTACCCCATCAACGCGCCGACGGAACAAGTAACCACCTGTTTTCGTGCCTGTTTCCGCAATAAGCTCTCGTCATAGGGAAGTAATTGGAGCTCTTCAGTTGTGCGCGCCTCACGGTCAACGACTGGAGAAAGAGGCAGAAAAAAAAATGAACAATTCATTTTACGCTGCATCGTGACAGCCGCATCTTGCCTCTGTAGAATTAACAACGGACGCCCTTAAGCGGTTTTCTAAAAGACCCTGTACAATTGAGATGTATATCTTTTGCACGCTCTTCATTAAAACTAGGGGTCGCCAAACCTTTTGGCCAGGGTCCGAATTGGAGACCCGTTGCAGTCTCGAGGGGAGGAAATTAGGTAAGACACTATAAACAAGGATATACTAAATACATAGGTCTAAATATGCATTTAAATACAAAAATTTAATCTCCAGCAAACATTCGAGAAGACATGTAAGGTGAAAAAATACGTATACTCTCTTGTTAAGTGCGATATTTTACTATTTGGCATTACAAAATTATTCTTACCTTGAGGAATCATTAGGCATAAATCAAAGCATATAGAAACTTTGGATTTTCACATAGGCAGAATACTTATGAAAATGTTAGATTACTATATTCCCAATGTACACGAGAGCAAAAAGGGATTTATTTTTCATAGTTACGCCGACATGATGCAAGGAAGTACGAATAGTCATTCTGGTGATGACGTTTTAGAATAAATAATATACCGAGAAAATCGGCGTTTTGATGAGGTGTTTTTATTAATGTCCGAATAGTGAATTTTGACTTCGAAGCGAATTTGAAGTGAATAGTGGCTTTGGCCAAATATTATCGAATCGAATATTGAATAGTTTCTCCGAGCTTTTCCATCATGGCTAAACGAAAACCCATCCGAACTCGTAAAGTTTTTTTCCCAAGCTTCCACTTGTTCATTACTAACGTAATTTTAATCAAGCTATATTTATGAACTGTAACCACAGAAAGCCCGTCGTCTACATGGGAATGGCAAGTAAACGATGCACTTTATATAAAATTAAACCTATAGAGATGCCTAGCTCTAGTTAATCGAGAAGATTTATAAATATTCTTGTTATTTGCAATTATTGTTTATAAAATCTAGAATTCGAGAAAATAAGAAAAGGCAATCACGAATCATAAACGTGCGTTGTCAGCAACCTGCGTTCATCAAGGCGAGCAACACCACCGTAAGCGAGCTCCGCGTGTGTTGCTTCTCCGCAGTGCGCCGGTGCTCGGCAAGAAGCGCGCTCAACGGGGTTAACCCGTTGTGGTTTAGCGTCCCATTATCTTTTTTACTCTGCGAAAAATATTATTACCATAGTTCATCTCGAAGCGAATATCTAATAGTGTATTATTCCAAACTACAAGTCGAAAATTCTGAATATTCGCACAACACTACGATATTGTCTCATTCTTTCTGATATCTTCGTTTGGGCTTTTGGTGCGCGTCGCGGCGCCGATCTCTTTACGAGCTTACGAGCGCTTATTTTTTGCGTTGGTAGCAGCGGGCAGCGGGCAGGGTGCCACTGGAAAGACCCCTTCAATCCGCGGGCCGGTCGGAACTCTTTCACAGGCCGGAGATGGCCAGCGGGCCGGGGTTTGGAGACCCCTAATTTAAACCTTTGAAGTCGAATATCGTATTAGCTAAAGACAATTCATAATCCAGATACTGGGCCCAAGAAATAAATTGCACAAATTCACGGTCGACACAAAAGAGTTCTGCTCAAAATTGTAGGAATTCTTGGAAAAGTTGAACATAACACGGCATGTATCGGTAGGATCTACTATTGGATATCGAAGCATGCAAATAGTCGAGCCTTTTAGGGCTCGGCGTCGATTAAAGTTTAACCCGATTAATTGCCACCGTTTAATCAAATAATTAATCGATTAATTGGTGTTGTTCACTTCCATGCATAACATATTTTTAAAAAAGTCAAAATAAATGTTTTGTTGCCTTTGCTGAATATGCGACAAACAGTCCAGACACTCACACTCGCAAACTATTACTTCAGATGCAGAGGCAAGAAGTTCGTTTACTTTCTATTGCAAGAACGAGCTCTTTTGATTGTTCACGATAGTCTGTGCTGTGCTATTCGGAAACTCGCACAGCGTTGAACTGGACGAGACATAACCTTCTGCATTGGTTCGGAACAAATATCATCCCGACAGTTTATTTTAGGCCACAATTTCACTTTCATACAAGTGTAGACTTTCACGCCTGCGTGGTGAAAACGTTGAATTATCGCCGTTTTTGTTGCTTAAAATTTAACCGATTAACCAGTTAAAACAAAAAACACCATTAAAGTTTTAATCGATTAATCGGTAGGTTAATCGATCAACTGCTCAGCCCTAGTTTCTATACATAATTAAAGTCATTATCGTTTTTATCGTCCCCTTGTGTTTCTTACTTTGATTATATGGTTAGTTCTTGTTATTGTTACTGTGTATACCTATAACGCTAAATTTCTCTCACGTTTATTGTATATGGCGAAACGCTTTCACGAACTTCGGCTGTTGCAGTCCGGTCAGAACGAATGCATGGGGAAAAGAAAGTGAACATATGGCAATGCGACAACAAAGGAATGAGACAAAAGAAAACAAGTTAACAGCAAACTATTCGCCCCTTTTCCTCACTGTCGTGGCAGAGGCAGCGGTAAAACAAAATGTATTGAGTGTGATTTCACACTTCGTGAGCTAGAGACTGGGTCACTATACTCAATACAGTCTGTTTTACTACTACTCTTTCTCAACGCATTTACTGTGCGTGATTAATTTAGTCATATTTAGCAAATTGATTTGTGGTGACAGAGCAGCAAAGAAAAAGACGTCCATCGGATGCGGGAGCGCGGGGCTAAAAAACGACAAGCGCGTGACCGATATAAAAAAAACAATTTTGGCCCGAGCTTCGTCGTGTTTAGTTCGTTTCCTTCCTTCGCCACCACACTGGTGACCCGCGAACTATGGTCACGAACACGCAAGAAACGGATCGTACGGTGAGCCTACCCGTATACCATCAACCACTGCGCTGTACGCCTCTCGCACTTCTGGCAGAAGCACCCAGAAATCTGGTTCCTGCAGGTTGAATCCCGATTCGGCGTCTCGAACGTCACATCACAAACGACACGTTTCAGCACTGGTAGCTGCCCTTCCCAACGAAGTACCAATGGAAGTCAATGGCCTCTTAAATCCGCCCACGGCTGCACCGTACGACACGCTGAAAGCGGCAACCCTAGAACGAACGACGATTTCGGAACGCAAGCACCTACAGCAGCTGTTGGCAGCAGAAGAGCTCGAAGATCGGCGACCTTCAAAATTATTCCATCACGTGCAGGCCCTTCTTGGCGAGCGCGCAGCGACGCGTTTGATAAGACAATACTAAAATAACTTTTTCTACAACGACTTCTTTTGTCTGCCCAGATGCTACTTACCACGGTCAGCAGATTTGACCCTGCCAGCTCTGGCACTGCACGCCGACAAAATCATGGAGGTCGCACCACCACTAGAGCTTCAGCCCACAACTCGAACGTAGTCACATCAGCTCTCTGAACCTCAACAGCAGAGATTCGCCTCCTCTGAAGAAATGACGGCCCTTCGAGAGGAAGTTAAGAACCTGACCACACTCATCATAAGCTCCCTTGTTCGTCGTTCAGAGCCATCACGTAACATGTCCCGCGACATTTTCTTCTTCGAGAAGACTGTCTCCATACGTTCAACCTCGCTGGTACAGAGCGCGACACTGTTAGCGCAGGTAGCGCGATCGCCGGTGATTACCAGTTTTTCTCTTTGAAAACAAGGAATGTCATCAAAGTTGTTATTGCTACGGAAAGAGCTCATTTAGTTCTGTAACGTAAGCAATAAAAATTTCGTGCTCGCTAATACTGACCTGAAAGTAAAATGCAAAAATGCGCCGATGTCTGTGTTCGCGCTAACAGTGTCGCGATGTGTACCATCACAAATTTTGTTCCAGAGCAGAACACTGCACGCAGCCTGTGGATGGCCCTGGTTTCGTGAAACGAAACCAGGGACCTGCCGCGGCGACAAGTGCTCCTCCAAAACCTTGTGACAGTCGCCTCTTTTACTCAAAGACGGACTTTCAAGTGTTCAGGTTATCATCGACACAGGGGCAGAGGTCAGTATTCGTTTTCGAAAACCGCAGAAAAAGGCTCCTCTTCCATCTATTATCTACGAGCAGTAAACGGCAGCAGCAGCATTCTTGTGTACAGGAGAATGTCCCTTGCTGTCGAACAAGCATTCAGCGAATATTTCGTCGGCTATTTTTGTTGCACCAGTCAGCCACGCCATCCTGGGTGCGGACTTATCCCATTTCACTATTTTGGTTGACATGGTACACAAGAAACTTATTGATTCTACCACCGGACTTTCGTAATGGGCAAGCCCACAACTATCTCGTCTTTCCTCTTCACAATAAAATGCTGCGTACGCGATTCGTACGCAAGCCTCGTCAAAGAATTCCTGATTTTGACGGCCTCCCTGACTGGACCAAACCTGCCACGCATGACGTTGTACACCTTATCGTCACCTGCGGTCAACCTACTCATGCAGTTCCCCGGCAATTATCCCCTAAAAAGCTTCCCATCACCCGGCAAGAATTTGAACATATGTTGGAAATGGGAATAGTTAGGTCATCCTCGAGCTCTTGGTCCTCGTCCCTCCTCCACATCGTTCCAAAGATAAGTGGCAACTGGAGGCTTTGTGGGATTACCGTGCTTTAAATTTGCCCATGTCCCCCCCCCACCCCCCACACTGACTGCTACCCATTGCCCAACATTCAAGACTTTACTGTCAACCTCAGAAGATCTACTTTTTTTTCGAAAATAGACTCCACGACAGCATACCATAAAATTCCTGTATAGCCACAGAAGATATCCCCAAGACCGCCATCACGACACCGTTGGGCATGTTTGAGTTCACTCGCATGCCATATGGGTTAAGAAATGTCGCACAAACCTTTCAGAGATTTATCGACGTCGTGACACGGGAACTTACGTTTGTTTTCGCGTACATCGACGATATTCTTGTCGCAAGTACATCACCAGAGGAGCATCTCTATCATCTCCGGCTCCTGTTCTAACGCCTTCAAGACTACAACCTCATCATAAACGTGGACAAGTGTGAGTTCGGAGTTTTTTCGTTGGACTTTATAGGACATATGGTGGACAAACAAGGCATTCGACCACTGACGACAAAAGTCAAGGCCATCTCTGAGTTTCCCTCGCCCTGAATCTCTCCGTCAGCTGCGTTGTTTTCTAGGGTTGGTAAACTTTTACCTCCGTTTTATACCACATGGCACGACCATCCTCTACCTCTTGAGGCAATGCTCACGTAATCTAACTCTCCAGCAGCTACACTCTCTCGGAATCAAGAGGCCGACAACGCTTTCTCCGCTGTTAAGAATAGTTTAGCCAAGGCAACATTGTTGGAGCATACCCAGCATGATGCTCTTACAAGCATCATGGTAGACGCTTCCGGAGTCGCCGTCGGCGCTGTAGTACAGCAGTACCTTGAGGAGAATGGAAACCGCTCGGGTGTTTTTCCAAGAAATTCACCAGCACCGAGCAACAGTACAGCGTTTTCTGGCCGAGTTGGCCTCCCTGGCTGTGAAACATTTCCGCTATTTTCTAGAAGGGCGCCAATTCATCATCTTCACGGACCGTGAGCCGTTGACTCATGCTTTCCAAGCTGCCAGAACCAGCTACTCCCCAAAGAGGTCAGGCACCTCGCTTTCTTGGCAGAACATTCCACAGACATACGACATGTCAAGGCCCGCAAAATATCCCTGCAGACACGCTCAGTCGCATTGCTTCGAGTCAGCGCCTCCGATTTGTCCTGGGAAACGTTCGACTAGACTGCAGCAACAGGACGAAGAGCTCGGGGACCTACGCAACTCCTCAACCTCCTACAGCTCACGGGCGTTCCTCATTTTTTTTCATACATCACCATTGTTTGTGGCATTTCCACAAACAAGCAATACCCGTCCGTCCCTGCAGAGTTACGCCGACAAGTTTTCATCCCTCTTCATTCTCTCGCTCACCCTGGAATCAGAGCATCTAAAAAGCTAGTCGCGGAACGCTACGTATGGCCGGGCATGAGCGGCGACGTCCGACAATGGGCAAGAGCATGTTCGCCGTGCCAGCGAGCAAAAACGCATCGGCCCACCGTAACTCCACTTGCCAAGTTTCTACCTCCGGACAGCCGTTTCGAGTGGCGCTCGCCTGCAGCGCTGCTGAAAACTTGAGAGCCAATGGCTTATGAACATGCGCTTGCCTCGTTTAGAAGGTGGAAGAAGAGTGGCCGGGCTAGAGTGAACGGGCGCGATCTCCTACGGCCTTTGCACGGGAAGTAGTAGCTCCCTGCTAAGGCAGCTCGAAGAGGTCGCTGTAACTCTACCGCTCCTGCAGCTGCTTCCAATTCCTTCTGAGAGGCACCTCCACTCCTCTACCGTGTCGTCCTCTTTGCTCCGGGGTTGAGTTGAGAAAGGGAAAGTTTCTAGAGTAATTAGCCCCACAGGTATTGGGAGCCGGCTGCCTGCAGGGATTTATGGAGAACACCTTTCTGTTCGTCTTTTCACAAGAACGAGTTTGTATTGACAAGCGTTTAATTATCGTAAACCGAAACTTATTTCAATCGACTCACTATATAGTGATTTCAAGCAAGTATAATTGCAAACATTTTTCAATCGCAGTGGTCTGGAAACAGTTGTTCAGGATGCCGCAGGCGGTGTTGGGCATGGAAGTGTGGTCGCACCTCCATGCGGCTAAAGAAGTGAAGGCCGCATGGGAAACCGCTCTCTGGCCCGGTCATTTGCTCTCTGGCCCGGCCATTGCTCTGGCCCGGTCTGACCCGGCCGGTGGTTTCTAGCATTGTGTTTTCTTTTGATTTTAGCGCTTTGGCCGTTAACTGTGTAGCGTCTTGGTATATGTGTGCATTGCGTTTGTTGCTTTTGTGGCATAGATATTGATTAACCTGTGCCTCAACAGACAGACGCAATCTTTAAATGTGATGGTTATTTTGTTTATAGTGTACCAATAAGTAGGGCTTGGTGGCCGTTTTCGGACACTACTAAGAAATAAAGTACTATTATTAATATTATTATTAATATAGACGAACATAGCATTGCACTGAGCATCTCGCATGATTTTATTTGGACGAAAGCATTATATGTGTCTCGTGTTCAGTCGACCGAGTCCTTGAGGCGGCACGTCAGCGACCCGAGAAGGTACGAAAACACGTCGGCGACACGAAGGTACTAAAACACGTCGGCAGCACGAAAGGTACCAAAACCACCGTTCGCCAGTGGACCGCGAGATGGCATTACTTGTGCCAGAATCGGCGGAAGGCAACGCGCGCGCGGCGCAAACCCGGCGGGGAGGAGGACCTCTCGCTCGGACGGCGGTGAAGAGCAGGCGCACGACAGGCTGTGAGAGTAAGGAGTTTTAAAATAGCGCCCGCTGAAACGTTCGCGTGTACGCAAAGAATAGCGTCGTCGCCACAGCGCATGCGCCGGAACGCTAAGCCACGTCTTGCGCTTTGCGCGTCTACTTTAGCGTGCGCTATTTTTCGGAAATCGCGTGCAGTACGCAAAGGTCTTTGCGCTCTCCATCAGTGGATTCGTGAAGAAAGTTGGCTAAAGCCAAGACGAGCACGAGTTAAAAAATGGCGGCCCCAGGACCATGGCTGCGGCCGCTTTGGCGGCGTCGTGAGCGCGACGTCGGCGGCATCCTTGCGACTGCGATTTTCAATACGGGATGACATCGCACTCGGTTTGGAGAAACCAGTAAGGTGGGCAACGATCACCGGCGACTTGCCGCTTGCGACGCGCGACCATTTCTCGGCGAAGGTACTGTGTGCGAAGGTCAGTACAGGTCTCTCTTGCCGAGGCAACGCGCAGGCAGACACGAGCCGGTCGACCGCTCGCGTCACATTTTTACGTTTCAACAAATCTAAAATGTTACTCTAGACCAAAAAAGCTTGTTTTTTTTTCTTAGGTTACAGCACTTTCAAGTGTGAAATCAAAATCGCGACTATTTTGCTGGCGTTGCAAGCGCGCGAGGCTTGGGCTTTTGCGTCGCGGCGGAGAAACGCTTTTCTAAAACTCTCTTGCGTAGCGTGCGCTAACGCAAGCGCTAGAATTTAGCGCTAGCGTGAGCTAAAATTGCGTACCTTATCTCTAAAACTCCCTATTAAAGGCACTAAAAGTGCGTCGTGAGAGAGAAGCGCTGTCTCCGGAGGCTCGCTACCACCGGGATCGGCGCTTGGGTCTTCGCCTTCAAGTCGTCTTCGGGATAACATGAGAGATTCTGTGAATTTTTTCGAAACACTGATTTCGGGGACTTGCAAGGACGAAAGAGAAGAGCGAGGAAACTGCACGAGTTGTGATCCTGAACCGGCTTGCTAAAACAGCGCCTCAGCTGATACTGGGCGAAAGAAAGCGGTGTAAAGGGTGGGGCGCAAGAGCGTCTTGAGACGCGTGGCTTGAGTCCTGCTCAACTTGTACGCTGGTCTTGACAGTTCTCTTCTTTTCCGCAGTCTAAGCTGAGACGCTGTTTCTGGAACGTCGGCCCTGGCTGCTTATCATTAGTTGCGAACAGTGTTGGGAAGTACTTTAAGTACATTGTACTTAAAGTACTACTTTAAGTAGGTTTAGGAAACTTGTACTTTACTTGAAGTATCATTCTCTGAGTACGTACTTGTACTTTACTTAAAGAGTATTTTTTCTGGTACTTTCCGAGGAAAGTAGAATTCCCGACTTCAAAGTACATTCCCCAAATTTGGTTTTGTCAAATTTGTATCACGAAATGATGCTTTGTCAACTCCGAAAAATACTGGGAGGGATATTCTGCTCTCACCAGAAACGTGAGCAGACGACGCATTGAACTATTGCTACTTTCGAGTCGGTCACCGCAAGCGATGAGGTTTGAAATATTAGGATAGCAAAATTAATCATAATGCCGCACCTGAGATTGTGGTGAGGAAACAATTAAATTTTCAAGTCAAAGTAAAAGAAAACAGAAAAGAACTTCACAATGTTTTGAGAGATTCTCTTTTGTCTTTTCCTTCTTATTTGAAAGTTCCTTAACTTTTTCGCATCCCAATCTCAGGTATCACATTATAATTATTTATCACCAACTCGCTTGCACAATCACTTTTTTTTTTCATTAAGGAGAGGACACTCCTCTCTTGAGAGGGTTGCTTGCGGAAGCTATGGGGCTGACGTCATGCTCTCTCCTAGTACATTTAACCCTCTTGGGTTCAGCAATCCAGTGCAAGGGGCGCAAAATTCAGAAGAGCGACTTCTGAATTTGGCTCCAGGCTCCATTCCTGAAAATAACTACTCTGTGGCCACTTGACTTTATCAAATATTCGCCGCTGTTTTTGAAAATAGGTCATGCATCTCTGATTACCCCTGGGCGATGCATACCAGTTAAACATCACTGTATAGGTGAATGAAAGGGCATCATGAAAGATTGTGTTAATATACTTGCACTTCACTTTGAAAGTACATTGTATTTATAGTACTTTACTTCAAGTATGTTGCACCCAGTGTACTTACTACTTTACTTAAAGTACATCACATCTCATTTACTTTGTACTTTACTTGAAGTGCCTTTTAGATGTACTTTACCCAACACTGGTTGCGAAGTGCCAAGAGCCGTGGTTGGTGTAAAGTACAAAGTGGAAGCTTGGAGACGTTGCATTATTAAACCCGCAGCATTAAAGTTGATCGTCTGACATTATTCTTATTTCAATGAATGAAATAAAAATTAATTAAGAGAAAGACGACCTAGGCAGGGTTTCGCCCATGTGCAACGCTTTGGATAGCGTACTTCACGAGAAAGAGGATTTTTAGACCCTCTTTCTGAGCCTCGGAATTGAGCCACGATGACTGGCTTTTTGTTGCTTTGCCGTGAGGACCAGTCACTGCGTTTTGCACATAACACTCACCGTAAGTTGCCTACGAGTGGAGTAACGTTAAAACTGAAAATCTCAAATCCCTGCACGATAACGGACAAAACAGAACTGGAGGGTGAACCTTAAAAAAAAGTTGTTTGTTTATCTTAGAGTGAAAGAAAAGAAACTCCCCGTTTGCCGTCGCCATCGTAAATACGTAGTTCAATATCTGCACTTTTCGTGGTGTAGGAGCATGGCGGGTAGCATTGAATAGCTCATTTATAGGCACTAGGTATTTTGGAGAACTTGCTCGTGACTCTTATGACGGGCTTCTCATTTTTCATTTTCGCAAGACTAACTGTGATTCACTGCAAGAACAAGGAAGAAGAAGCGCGAGGAAATATTTTAGACAAGAATCGTCTGCGTCAGGAAAAAATCAGCGTCACCTTTCCTAAACTTCTCAACCTCGAATTTCGGCCACCTTTCGAAAAATAGCGCAAGTGTGTTTCGTCTGCTACAACATAAGTAATTTTTAATATTTAGGACAATTACTATGCTTTAAAAAAATTATAATCATTGAAAATGTCGGCAAACTAGATTTCAAGTTTCCAGCAAGAAATCCAGTTTGATTTCTAATTCCATAATCCAGTTAGCGGAAAGTTATACTCTTTTTTTGGTAAGGAAGTGATTTTAGTTAGAACGAGGAAATCTCTAATTAAAGAATCAGTGTTTAAATAGATGTTCTCTGAAACCGGTTTCTTGAGTACAAGGTTGAGCTTCAAAATAGTGGAGTGATTTAAAATCATTTTAAACAAATCTGAATCTGAATAAAACCAAACCAACCTTACAGAGAACCAGCCAATTTTCTCTAACGTACAATTAAAAAAGAAGAAGAAGATTAGATGCTAGAACGTTGTTTGAGAAAACCAAGAACGCGTAAAAGGAATTTTTTTAAATGTCACCACAATCAAGTGGTGTATACAAAAAGACTGCTGGCGTTGCACTTCTAATATTTTTTTATACTTAGTTCCTATGATGACGAGGAGCGTGTAACTGAGTTACGACACTTTAAAATCGCATAAAAAAGCCACTTGTTGAATAAATATTAAAAATATGTGAGTGTCACTAATTAAGAAAGAAACTTAAGTACACACCCGAACGAGTCCTTCATCCATTCATTAAAAAATAATAACGCGACTTGAATGCCTTACAAGTCTACAAACATGGAATCCGTAGGTATGTCTTTGAAAATATTAAAACTTGCACTATTTGTTTTTTTATTGTGCGTTAGGTTTTGAACAATGCATGTCATATTCTGCACTAGGACAGTGCAGAAGAATTTGTAGTTTATTTGTAAACAGGACGAAATACGTGGCACGCGACATTTGCACCGCCAACAGGAGCGTTAGCAAAGCTGCCACCGGCATTATAGAAGCAAAAAACAACCTCCCGAAAAACCGACAGCGTGCGTAACATAAGCTTCGAACAAAAGCAAAAAAGACTTTAGTTCGCTGGTTACCTACTCTTTCTCAGCCATCTTAGTTTTTTACAACGCTAAGAAATCGGGTCTCTCATTGATTAGCGAACATTGTACATAAAGCTGCATCTTACGGGAGATAAGACCTCAAATTAGCTTTGTAACTTTTATGTCTGTATCGAGCGTACACATACTGGAGTGTCAGGACACAGCACTTGCCTTGAAAATCTGCCGAAGTTATCGAAACCAGGCGTTATCGCCTTAATTGCTGTCGCAGTGCAGCCTGCCGTCCGGGAGTCTGCAAGGCACAGCCTTAAAGCGATCCCTTCTTAATCTTCTCCATCGCCATCAAGTGAACAGTATTGGGCGTCCTGTCACGTTTGGCTGGGTCCGTGATCTCGACGCCGCGCTTGGCAGAGTCCGTAGTCTCGTCCATGGCGTTCTCCACAGGGGGCAACTGTGAAAGCAGGTGTTTGGTGAGTGGCGTCACCACGGACCCCGAGCCACGAGGGTCCGCCCGCCCACGTATGGCTGTGTGTGGCTTTCCCGTGTGCGGGGAAACGGAATCCTGGTGGCTGAGCCGAGCCCGGGGTAGGTTTGGACCCTCCGGGGCCCCCGGGTGAGGCAATACACCCATTCGGCCCCCGCTTCCCGTAGACGGGTGTCCTGGCTTGGCCCTACCAGGATGATTCAGTCAGTCGCCAGCTCTTCTACTATCCCCTCCATTCTTTCACCCTTGTCTTCTTCTTTTCGCTCTTCTCATTTCTCTTCTTTCCTTCTTCAACTTTTTTGGCGGCGAGGGCTAACCTTGGGTAAAGACAGACCCCTTGTCCAGAACCACACTTGGTTATAGTACCTGGCCAGTGCTAATAAAGTAACGTCTCCAGCAAAGCCCTTTTTGTTATGGTGCGTTACCCGTTCCCTCGTTTGGCTCCGTGGTGGGCGGCACACCGCAGGTTCGGAACACTTTCCGCCTCTTATGGCTGCCCCTCCTACTAAGCCCAGCTCACGACAGCCCTGGAAAAGGCGCCGCCTTGAGCACAAAACCCTGAAAAAGGCCCTCCTGTGGAAAACCTCATCAAGTTTTTTGTTGTTCATTCTTTAGATGAAAAAAAAAACCCGTTGGGAAGATATCTCCTTTCGTTGTGTCGAAGGTCCTGGCACATCTTATCGGGTTCTCTGATAAGGCCAAAAAACCGCACTATGGAGACCTCCTCGTTGAGGTGGATACAAAACTCTATAGCGAAGCATTGCGCAGGCTCACAAACATCGTCGATGGGAAAGTGTCGGTGAGTCTTCACCGCACACTCAACACCATCCGTAGAGTTCTCTCCGAGAATGACCTCCTGGAAACAAGTGAAGAAGAACTCCTTGAAGGACTTAAAGCGCCGGCGTTGTCTTTGTAAATCGTAATATGTTCCGTAAAGATGGAAAAGAAACTCCATCAAGGCACGTCATTCTGACCTTCGAAAAACATGCCCTCCCCCGCAACAGTAGAAGCAGGCTACCTGAGCTGCCGCATATGTCCCTACATCCCCAACCCGCAACGATGTTTCCGCTGCCAACAATTTGGCCACGAATCACGGAGTTGCAGAGGAAGAGACTGGTGCTAAGTGCGCAGGTCAGGATCACGTCGCTGGCATCTGTGACGCGGTGGCCCACTGCAATAACTGCAGTAGACCAGACCCAGCCTACTCCCGCACCTGTCCCCTGTGGCGACAAGAAAATAAATTTTATCATTAAAAGCAAAGGAAAACATTTCGCACCCAGTGGCCAAAAAAATGTTGTCTTCCCTGTCAAAGGGAGGCATGCCGAGGTGGTGTGCAGGGTCCCTGCACCACGCATGGAGGTCGAGGGCCACCCAGGACCCCCGGAGATGCTGGCGGTAGCCCTCAAGGCCCCAACCCCAGAACACAGGCAGTAGCCCCTCAAACACCCCGAGGGAGCATGCACGCTGCCCCCTCACAGAGTGGGACGGCGAATGCCGTGCCTACTGTCTCTCCTGAGCCCTCCCCGAGGAAGAAGGAGCAGAAGCTCTCGCTCCAACTCGCTTGAGAAGGGGCTCTTCTTCTGGGAGCAGCGTAACTCTCGCTCTGCCCCTGGCTCCAAAGAAGCGGAACCGATGAAGCAGAACGATTTGGGCCAGCTTTTCCTCTACCCCTCTCTGTGGATCGGGCCGAGAACAGAACTGCCCTTTCGAATGCCAAATCAACCAGAAGCCTGCAGGCAAGCCTGCCTACAAAACTCGGGAGATTGAAGTTGCAGCTGAGGCTGCTGATCCATTCGGAAACCTGTCTGACCTCGAAGACACGGATTGGCAGACCCCCGAAACCTAAGCACAAAGCAAAAACACCTGTTAAGCCTCCTAAATGAACTCCCTACCCAAGGCGTTTAATTTTACCCCATGCATCTTTCCTCATGTTTAATGAGGCCTCCTAAATGACCCCATATATTTTAATTTTGGAGGTCTCCGATTTTACATTGTCTACTTTTTATGTGTATTGCATCGTGATAAATATTTTGAGGTCAGAATAACCTGGCTTTTTAATATTAATTTCATTATTCATTTTTAGCGGCTGTTTAAAATATTGTCCACTTTTGAACGACCTTTCAGCTTCACACATTCTTATGGCAGGGGGCTTTTTACAGTGGAATTCCAGAGGACTTTTTCACAACCTGGATGATGTTCACTCCTTGCTTCAGGAGTACACACCCTCTGCAGTTTTTCTCCAGGAGACATATTTGGGACCGTCAAATAGGAATTTCCTGCGATCATTTCAAGTCTTTCGCAAAGATCGCGTAACAACGTCTGGCAGTTCCGGAGCAGTTGCCATTGTCGTGGATGGCACGGTGCCAGCTGTTGAAATCTCTTTGAACACTTCTCTGGAGGCTGTCTCAGTACGGTTGGTGTTAGATCGCCTTATTAGCGTATGCTCCCTCTACGTACCCCTTCATCTTCCCTGACGCTGTTCGATCTTGAACACCTTGAAGACCAGCTTCCAGAACCTTATGTTGTCCTAGGAGATTTTAATGCCCACAATCTGCTCTGGGGAAGCCAACGGGTCGACAGCCGAGGATCATGTTATAGAAAGATTTATTTTTCGAAGAGCTGCCAGTCTCCTAAATAAAGGTGAGGCTAACATATTTCAGCTAGACTCACCACCCCTTTTCACTGCATTGACCTATCCATTGTTTCTTCTTCCATGTTCACAAATTTTACCTGGACTGCCCTAAACAACCCGTATGGTAGTGACCACTTCCCTATACGTCTCATCCCCACAGAGTCCCCCCCCCCCTCCAAATTCTCTCCCCTGCTGTCGTCCTCGGTGGAAACTTTCTATAGCAAACTGGGAACGTTTTCGGGAATGTGTAACGTCGTCCGTCCTGCCCGTAGCACACTCTAATGATGAAGAAAATGAAATCATCACAGCTGCCATTGTTCACGCCGCTCGTGCTGCTATTCCACAAACATCGGGTAAGACTACCCAAGCTTCCAAATCCTTGGTGGGATAGTGAGTGCCAAAAGTCCAGAAATCGCCAGAATTGCGCTTGGGTAAAGTTTCGGCGGTATCCCACCCACCGACCTTCTAGCATTCAAGCGCCTGCAAGCAGAAGCGCGCCGTGTCAGGAGACAAGCAGACCGGCTTTTCTTTCACTCGTATGCTTCTTCGATTAAAGGGTTTGCTTCAGCCAAGATTGTGTAGGACAGGGTAAGGCGAATGGATGGTAATTACTCCCACTTTCAATCCCCCTGCTTTCAGCCGACAATGGAGAGGCGTTTCCATCTTTGCAGGAACAGGAACAGGCCGATGCACTGGGCAGACATTTTGTGCAGGTATCCGGCTCTGAGAATTATACAGTGAACATTTTGTATGCCTTAAACCAAAGCTGAGCAGGTCCCAATCCGCCGATCTGATAGCTGTGCCAAAAAATATGACCGGCCTTTTACTCTCACTGAGCTGCGCCGAGTCATTGCCATAACGCTAAGAATACATCTCCGGGGTTGATGACATTCATCACACTATGATTTTCCATCTACCTGAAGCATTCCTCGTCATTCTCCTCCAGTTTTTCAACAGAGTGTGGACAGAGGGAAGCTGCCGAGCGTGTCGAAAAGGGCTATTATCATCCTATCTTCAAACCCGGAAAGGACAGAAGTAAAGCCTCCAGCTACAGGCCTATAGCCCTGACTAGCTGCCTGGGTAAGTCATTCGAGCGGCTGGTTAACAATAGGGCTTATCTTCATTCTGGAACAAAGCACCCTTTTAAGCAATTTACAGTGTGGATTTCGTGCTGCCAGGTCCACTGCCGACCACCTCGTATGATTGTAAACAGCTATCCGAGAGACCTTTATAAAAAAGCCGTTCTGCCTTTTAGTATTTTTTGACCTTGAAAAGGCTTACGGTACCACTTAGCGGAATGGTATCTTCCAAGACCTTATCAAGATGAATATAGGTGGGAATATGTTTAGTTGCCTAGCAGTTTTTCTGCAGGATCGCACCTTTCAGGTGCGACTGGGAATCAACCCTTTCGTCATCTGTCATTCAGAAGAATGGTGTCCCACAAGGATGTATCCTCAGCGTCGAATCCCGGACAAAAGCTCACCGGACAAAAGCTCACCGGACAAAAGCTCACCCATTTTTTCACAGACCCGGACAAAAGCTCACCCATTTTTTCACAGACCCGGACAAAAGCTCACCACGAGAAAATTTCATGTTGGTCTTAACACGAGTGCGGACAACTTAGGTGCATGCGTGCGACACAAAAAGGCAACGATAAATTAAATCTGACAGTCGCATGGTTTGTTGATTTTAATAAAAACAAGTTTATTTATCGATTGGTTCGAAGCGATCGAATGCAGTCCCCTACTAGCTCCAGCAGTCTTGGCAGATCTCGATGTACATGAAAGCCCTCGCAAATATTTCTAAAACGATTCTGCAGGCGCAGAGTGGTTTTTCGCACCCGCTTTACTGATGGGCTCACCTCTCCGGGCTCGTAGTCAGTGCCGTGGCAACGAGCGCCTGATTTTGCTGTAGGAATTCAATCAGCCTCAAGACGCTTGGATGGGCGTGGCCGACGAGCTTTAGAACCCGGTATTCCATCCTTTGCAGGTGTTGTTCATCCGGTCTTTATCTTGAAGAGTGGCTTCGTACATATTCCACCGTTCTGAGGAACACTCCGGTTCTCGTCGGAACAGAGTCAGGCGAAGGAAGAATTCGCTCTGTGTGCCGCCGCAGATGGAACAGAAGCATAACGGAAGCGGCCGTTGACATGCGTGCAATCAAAATAGTCCAGCAGGTAGCCGATGTCACCGTTAGACCTTTTCCTGGTGGTTAGTTCGCGGAACAAGCCGTGGTGGAAGGAACGCGAGCCCCGCACAGTTTTCTAAATTGGTCATTTGTCTTGTACTTTTCCAAAAGGCCCAACTCCCGTTCTTTCAAAGTATTTTTAAAATTTGCAACTCAATAGACCCCTTTCGGAATTTTGGCAACACTGAAAAAAAGTTAGCCGGAATAGTAAAACATCTAGCAACATTGGGTGATCGTCGCCATTACGCAGGGTTCGACTCGTTCGACAGTCGGCGTGCAGCGTAGCCGCCGTAGCGTTTTGAGCTATGGCTTGTGCGGGTGTTTTCCCAATCACCTGTTGGTCTAATGATCTACCGATACTGCCACATATAAGTGACAGAGAGGTGGAGCAGTTTTACAGGAGCCGGTCAGGCACAGACCGGTGCATGGAAAGAAGCTACAACTTCTTCGTCGAAGCATACGTGGTCCCCGCATCGATAAGGGCTAACTGCTCATGGAACAGGCAAGTTCTTTCTTGTTTTGTAGTGATTTTTTTAGTAACATTCCATAATTTTAATACAGTTAATCATAATGATCGCGCTTTTAGCGTGGCCACTCCGAACGACCCGGTACGCTGCCCCCGTCGTGAGCTTGTCGTTCAGTGACAGCCGAGAACTCGCTCGTTTCGTTTTTCGTACCCCTCCAATAAACTTACGACCGCGTGCCAGTAACTGCAAAAGGTTCCTCACGAGTCACAACCTTGAGTGTTCAAGAAATCTCAATCGAAAATCGTACAGGACAGCAAAAAAGGTTGTAGGGGTGGGTGGCAGGCAGCATTTTAAATTCCTTCCTCGGTAACCTTTTGAAGACAGTGGTTTGTGGCATTCCTCACAAAGCTACAGAGTAGACTTTCCAGAACCACTGATGTATTGGGTTTATTTCATGGCGTTTGTAAACGTACCACGTTTGTTTGAACCCACTCGAAATGCGACATTGCAAAAAAAAAAAAAAGTGCTGGAACTGATTTTTATTTGCACAGAAAATATGCACAGCTGTTTGGAGTGTAAAACCGGTGTATAATTTTTTTTATCCCATTCAGTGCAGGAAGTTTTTTCATCAAGGGCTCGTGCTACCGAAGCAAGAAGAAGACCCAGGATCCGTATACTGTGATGGCGGCAGTTGGGGTGCAAGGCCAGTTGTTGGATGGCCATTGTGAATGCCCTGCAGGAGGTGTGGCATGTAATCATCTGATGGCCCTCCTTCGGACAATAAACACCAACTCTTTGGCTGCATTCTCACAAATTTCCAAACTGATTAGTAGCGTAACGTCCCAAAACGTCTAGCGGTACGGCCTTGGCACTCTGTTCAGGCCACCACTCCAAAAGTTGCCACGATCGCAAGGCGGGTTCGAGTGATCTTCAGATTCGGTGTACACTGCATTTAGTCTGTACACCCCCTCCACCCGACGTCTGTTTTCTGGAAAACTCTTTACCGGCGTGAGTAAAGGAAACGAACTTGCGGAAGAATTAATCATGCATCTACACGCCGAACAAGTACGTAAAATGGCCTCGGTTGCAGTGAAGAAGCACTGAAGGAGGGAGCCGCTCGCGCATGCGAGCCGCGCACTGAACCGCGGCCGTACCTTTCTAGTTAAAGACGGGGTGCGACACACGGCCACACTACTGCAACATATAATCGTTTGCGATGCTTCCACTTACGGATGATAAGAGCGTTTTCTTGTCTAACCCGCGAAAGTTTTGTAAACAACACGAGGACTCTTTTTTTCTTTTTGAACACTTTAGAACTTGTCTGACACGTACCTTTTTTCTGTCTCCGTCAACGTATCCATCCTGCGTACACAAAGGTACGCAGCAATGCGATGGCATATTGATGCGGCGCGCGCAGACTGGGACTCAAAGTGTAAGCAGCACCGTTGTAGGCGGTAAGATGCAGGCGGTTCTGGCGGGACCCCTGCGTGATGGCGGCGGACCTAGTTGCAGTTGCGTGCAACAGGTGGCGCTCTACTCCGAAAGGGGTCTATGGTGGATGGGGTACAAGTTCTCCTAAAAATGGTTCAATGTCCATCAAGTCCGCACTTTATTTCAGCCCGTGTTTCGCCCGGGTAGCAAAAAAAATCGAGGTGAGCTTTTGTCGGGTTCGTCAAACAACGAGTGAGCTTTTGTCCAGGTCTGTCAAAAAACGGGTGAGCTTTTGTCCGGTGAGCTTTGTCCGGTTACCCTGAGCGTCACCCCTCTCTTATCAAAATCGACTCCCTGTCTCGTGCAATACCACCTTCGGTCTCCTACTCGCTTTATGTTGATGACGTCCAGGTTTGCTTTTCGTCGTGTAATTTAGCTTATCTGCGAGCGCCAAATTCAAGTAACCATTACTAAGATGAGTAAATAGGCTGATGAGAATGGTTTCAAGATTTTCTGCTGAGAAGACCGAGGCTGTTCGCTTCTCCCGGAGAAGGGGAATGTTTCCCGAACCGTTGCTTCATATAAATGGCACACCCCTTCCCGTCCGACCAGAGCACAGATTCCTTGGTGTGACGTTTGACAGCAAGCTGACTTTCGGCCCCCATATCAAGGCACAGAAGCTGAAATGCCAGCAGAAACTAAACATTCTAAAAGTTCTTTCGCCTCGCACCTGCGGCTCAGGACAGGGTATGTTCTTTACGGAATTACAGAGCTGTAGTGCGCTCTACCCTGGATTATGGAAGCCTTGTTTACGGATCTGAGAAACCATCCTTCCTCAAAATGCTTGATCCCAATCACCACCAGGGGATCCGTTTGGCAACGGGGGCACTCCGTACGTCACAGTACTTAGCCTGTATGCTGAATCGCATGAGTGCTCACTCCAGAGGCGTAGATTTTTTATCGATGTTCAGTCATATCTAAGGCTCCGTTCGTTTTCCGCAAAATCCTGCCTATGAAATTATTAAAAACATAAACTATGAGCGCTTATTTCAGCACAAACCATCTGTAACCCCTCCCTTCGCACTACGTGCAAGAATTGCCACAGAACAATACAATTTTGATGCTCTTTCTTCTGTCCTTGAAATTCAACAAAGACTGCACCCTGGAAAGTTGCCGATATCCATTGTTATTTTTCTTCGACCAAGCACAGAAAAGATACAGTAGACCCTAGTGTTCTCAGGCAAGAATTCCTAGAGCTCTATACCTCTTACAATGGCTACAAGCACTTCTATACTTATGGATCAAAAACCACAAACTTTGTTGGCTGTGCTGCAATCGGCGAAGGCTACAAATCTGTAAAAAGGTTAAACGAAAATGCCTCAATTTTTACTGCCGAGCTTTATGGTCTGATAACTGCAGTTGACCACATTGTCAAACATCGATGTAGAAAGTCTGTTATTTTCTCTGACTCTCTGAGCTCACTCAAAACACTCAACTCTCCAACTTCTTGGAAGCACCCTCTGCTTGTACAACTTGTAATGCACTGACACAAGCACTGGTAAAGAAAATACAAATAGAATTCTGCTGGGTCCCTAGCCATATTGGCATTGAGAGGCAACAAGCTAGCTGACCGTGCAGCTTCTGCATGTGTAGATAGGACAATTCACTATGACAAGCATCCCTGCTACTGATTACCGAGTACCACTAAAAAGGCAAATAAAATATGCCTGGCAGAGGGAATGGGATTCCCATCTACAAAATAAACTCCACAAAATTAAGCCTATCTTGAGTGAGTGACGCAGTGCCAGACACCGAGAGCGTTTTTATGAGATAGTTCTATGCCGGTTGAGAATAGGACTCACCCACCTTACTCATAAGCTATCTCTTGCATTGAGAAAGTGAACCGACCTGTGACTTTTGTTCTGAACCAATAAGTATTCTTTCCATTTTCATAGATTTGTTCACACTTTGAACAATACCGTCGAACTCGTTTTTCTATATTTTATCGGGATCAGGTACCATTTCACTTGGTTCTTTTACTGGGTGATGAGCCTCTCGTCCCGTTCTCACAAGTTTTTAATTTCTTGGAAGAAATATAATATTCTGTAGAAAATATAAGTCTAGTTCCTAGTAGGGTTCGCTTTGGGGCTTTAGTCGGTCTTTAAAAAATGTAGGTGTCCTTTACACAATGTTTCTGGCGCACTATAGCCCTGATACTGCTGCGCAAACAAAAAAAAAACCAAAACAACATCGTCCATGGCGTTGGACTGGTCTACGGGCGCCTTCTTCGCCAACGGGTTACTGCCAGAAGGTGTGACAGCGGAGTTCTAAGGCGATGTCGCCGCAGCAGAAAGAGACGTCACGGGAACTTGGTCAGGCCCGGTGGGGGCCGTCTTGACCTTGCCTTCAGTCGTGGATTATCGCGCTGCAAGCACCATCTCCGGCGTGATCTCTCCGTTGTGCCACAGTCAGTTGGGCGCCGCGTTCCAGCCCGCGCACAGTGTTCCCGGCCTCATGGCCGTCCATCATCAAGGACGAATGGTCGCCCGCCTGGACTTCGCTGGTGACGCGGGCGTAGGCTTTTTCGTATTCGTCCTTATCGTGGCCGAAGCGGAGGCACACTGAGCACTTCTGGCACGCTGCAGTCGCGCCTGATGTGCCTGGCGAGCTCGCACCGCAGACAGAACGGCGCACGCTCCAGGAATCACGACGAGCACTTTGGCTCGCTGATGGTACGTTTACACCTAAAAACAAAATCCGCTGCCGCGGGAGCGGATTCGCTCCTGGCCGCGGCAGCGACGGCGGGTTGTGTTTACGTCTATTTCCTTCGAGCGGCGGTGGTGGTGGCGGCGGCGGCGGCTGCGGCAGCTGTTCTCGTAACATCCGGTCAAATATGACGAGAAGGCGCGAGAGTTCCCACCTCGGCTGTCTCTCCCGGGCGTTGCTGCTCCCAGTCTTGCTGTTTTTGGCTCGACAAGTAGGCGTGGGCTTCACGTTGACGCTGCATCCCAAACGAAAAACAAAAAATATTAGCGCGAAGCTCATGGATGATTACGTAGACGAAAAAAAATGCAATTGCGATGATTCTTTTCTTGTTTTCCCTGCTTGTGATGGAGGAAGAGGAGCTGCGAGCGCCGAAAAAACAGCGTCGCCGTCGGCGGTTGTGGGTTCGCCCATGATACGAGACCGCGAAAGGACGGGACAAGCAATCTTACGGCACACTGCAGTCTAAACCCGCCCCTTCTGAAAATTGCAAGATTTTGAGAGCACATACCTGTCAATCCGAATCCAACACCGATCTTATTCCAGACTTCGTCTTTATATTTGTTATATTTGTAGGACGCAATCCGAAGATCGTAAAGACAAAAATAATTCTTCAAAGACATCAATTTACATCTCCGCTGAGTATGGGGTGGTTGAAGTGTCTTCGTTCCCAACCATGCTGGTGACGCTGGATACCTTCGATGCCGTCGACGCCATTGCCCCCAAAAACATAGAGGAAAACGCCTATTCGTGACGTAGGCAGCATTGCGCTGCGCATGAATGTCACTTCCGGTCAGCGAAACGCCTCGTTTGACGGCAGAAATAGGTCCTGGACCTATACCGCCCGCCGCCGAATTTTCCGCCCAGCGTTTCGTCCCAGTGGCAAAAGCTGGGCGGATTTGATGGCGGATCCGCAATGTGTAAACGTACCATGAAGCCGCAGCTGGTGCGGCATCCCGTTTACGTGACGCCGCTCTCCAGCGTCATGCGGGCCACACGGGTGGTCGACTTGATTCTCTGGAAGACCTTGACACGCAACTTCTCATGCTCAACGCCGTTCACCTTGCCGTACACGCTAAGAAAAAATATGGTCTCAAAGAGACTAACGGCAGCCATTTGGTCCTCTGAACTCCCATTTGCTCCCCGAAGAGACCATCTGGTTCGAGCTAGGTACCGAGCGCAAATGCTGAGGACTAACTGCACTCGGCCATGTCCACGGTGGAAGAAACACATTTAGGTGATGACTCTGGCCGCACTTCCCGCAGGGAGCTAGCGACCAAATCGTGTTCGGAGCTAGCCTCAAACCAGGAGTAGTTTGTTCCGCGCCGCCACGGAGGGCGCTGAGGTATGAGCACGGTAGAAGTGGGTATGAGGTCCCTCCTCGGCAAGCACGGTGTCGGTGGCGTAGCGTGCTCGCCTGTTTCGCGGTGTGATAGTGTGGTGGTGGTGTGCGGCCAGTGGCTGGCCTCGTGTTTTGCTTTGGTGCTGGGTCAATCACAGGTGCCACAATCGTGCACGAAGTTGAGCCTTCACCCGAAGAAGAAGAAGGAGAGACACAGATTTACGGACTCTGGCGACTTGGTGGCGGCGTGGCAGCGGTGAGTACAACAAGAATCGGTGAGCAGAATGCGGCATTACCACTGGGAGAAACAACCGGAGCGTTCGGTTTGGGAGGGAACCGATACTTGTGCGCCATCTATCCCCGTGCGAGTGAAGCGCTCGATGCGCCGAACATAATGTGGTCGCCGTGACGGACAGAGAGTCATCACCTGAATGTTTCTTCCACCGTGGCCGGGACTAACCGAGAGGCGCGCGGGAGCAAAAGCAGCCATTAGTCCTCCCAAGACAGGCTGCATCTGCCCAAACGCGCGGACAAGATGGCGGCGTCTGCTGCATCGCCGATGGCCAGTGTTACCGACGCACTTTCTGTTTCGGAATGCAGGGGAGGTATCCACAGACAATCCTAGCATCAAAAATTGCAGGAGAGGTGCATGTTTAAGGGTTGGAGCTGACTTCATAACGATCGCAGCCTCTGTTCCAGCACGTTGTGGAAGCCAGCGCTGACTAGAGCACCGCCATTGTTGATGCACTGGCCATGCGGCTTTTGACCTTTGTCCTGGCGTCGGATCCGCATTACATTCTTTGTAACGTGCTTTGAAAGCGTTTATATTTTCTTTTTGGTTTAACTGGGATTAAAGTCACTGGATCTGGGAAAATAGCGCCATTGCCTTCCCACTTGCTAGCCGGGTGGGAAGGCACAGTCCTTAAGTAGGCAAGCGCGACGTTTTGCATTGCTTAATATCACAACTCAGATTGCGTGTTTTGGTCTAAAGATATGTTTCGGCATCGTCATTCGTTGAGCTGCCTCCACAAGTTGCAATGATTGGCTCTCCGGGTGTTGTGTGGGAAGGAGACACACGGGCTTTTTTAGAGTGGTATACGTACAGGCCAGGGTATAGGACATGCCCATTATAGGAAGGGAGGACTGCTGTGCCCTGTTGCAGGTTAAGAAAAGCGGGACAAGCTCCTCCCGCAAGCCCTCGAACCTTTCCTCCCAGCAGAGCGAGCGCCGGCGAGGAGGCGAGACTATAGGAAGAAGGGACTCGCCTCCTCTCCGGCATTCTCTCTGCTAAGTGCAAAGAGTATATAGGAAAGACTGGTAAATAGTACACAGTGAAACTGTTTTGTTTTTTTCAAGTTAGGAATTTTCGAGAAGGTGGCAGATGAAGAAGCGCGCGTTCTCTCTCTCACTGATGTAGCCGGCAGATGTGGGACGGGTGGGTTTGTTTGATTTTTTTTATTATGTAGACGACACGTTGACATGTAACTTGTGAGCATCTTGAAAGTAACGATATTATATTGAGAATTTATTACATTACTCAAATAATACTTGTTTTATATTTAACATTGAATGCAATGCACTCGAACAGTAGTACAACACTTGTGATAGGATTTCAGTTTACTGAAGCACTCTGCGAGAGATAACGTCATTTTGCATGATTTATCACACTTTTATTTCTTTTTTCTTACACGTGTTTTTTTCGTGATCTATATATTTTCTTTTTCCTGTTATTCTTCTGCTTCCTCTTCACTGTCGCCTCCACCTGATAATAAAGCATATTAAAATTGGTCTTCGAAATTTTACTTTCTTAAAGAAACGTGGACATTTTAATAGCGAACAAGCATAAACATGATTGCAAGGAGCTAAAGTCTGCAGGCGAGCTGTTTAGAAAACATCATAACTGTCCATTACTTCATTTTTCCTTCTCTTGGGATGTTATGATTATGATAAAATATTAGATGTCATTTTCTCATCATTTCAAATTTACTTCAAAAACTAGATTAATAAAGATAGGTGAAACGATTAGTTGAGGGCTCCTGTATCATATACTTCAATCAAATACTTTTTTTCACAAAACTGTGCGAGTAGTTTTTATTCCTTGCTGAAAAATGTTTCGAATATATGCAGTCACGTTTTAAATATGATTTCATATGCTGATGTAATGTTTTCGCCGTGCGCATTTACAGCAAACAGGTGTTTATGATTTGTTCGGGCGTGTTTAATACTATGTTTCCACCTAAATATTTTACACGCCGAGACAGAAGAGCTAGTAAAAGGTGTACCGGTGAGTATCAAGGTATGCGTGGATTGCGATGTACTGTACACACTGATTAGCTTTAGTGCGCAGTGCAACAACCAATGAAAATTAGGCATTCATAAAAGGGAATGGATTCCTGCGGAGCACCTTATTTGAAATACAAAATACGAATGTCTAGACTGAGTCGGACAACACGCCACATTGACGCCCTCTTTTGTGGACGGTACCGCTGGAGAGCGACCTTATAGTACAGCAGGCGTCCACCATAACCATTCTTGCTGCTGTGATACCACCATTTTCGCGGCACACAACAGCGTGACAAAAGTGTGACCTCATCAGGCTGAAATTGAGAGACCAAACTTGAGACCTAGGTTAAGACACCAGCTATGGGCGTCATAGTGGTGCTTGCCGCTGAGCTGGAAATTATTTCCACCCAGATTTGAGGAAAGGCAAGGATATTCGCAGCCTTTGCTTACAATCAGACACCGACCGTCGTTGTCTTTGGGCATACGGAGCAAACACGCTGATAGTTTGAAAACCGCCCTATGCGACTGGGGCGTCAATCCATAGTACACAAGAATGTAAAGCAAAATATTCGCGGAACATTTTCAGCCTTAAAACTATAAAAAATTTGTTTGTAAGGACGATCGAGCCTTTGAGACTTGGGCTAAAAGGGGGAGGGGGGGGGCCGATATCTGTCGTTTCCCCGGCCGTCTTGGTTTTGCTTTGTTGGTCGGGCGAGGGGTCTGGTCCGCTGAGGGCCTGACATGTGTCAGTGACGATTATTGGTCTGTTTGCGTCTCGTGCCTTTCTAAAGGTTTGAAACCATTGGCTAACTCCTTGCCCAAGGGAAAGGAAATTGGTGCCTTTAAAAGACAGTGTTCGGGCGAGAAAGGGCGATTTTTGGCTGGGATCTTGATCTCTCATGTAACGGGTCAATCAGAAATCCCTTATCTTGTACATAAAATATTGTGTACATTGTTTGTACCAAAGTTTTTGTGCATTATAGTGTAAATAAACTGTTTTGTACTACAGTATTACGAAAACTTCTGTCGCACTCTAGCTGTCGCACTGAAGCCTGTGACACCGAGCTAGACCTTATTGACCATCGACATAGACAACGCTTTGGTTGGGTCACACAACAAAAATAGAGCGTACTTTACTATACTCTAAGAGAAAATGGAGGAAAAAGGCAGCAGCGGCGCGTCTTCCTCACTAGGGAGGCTCAAGTGAGGAGTGGGTGCAACCGCTGGATCGGGGATCACGTGACATGGACGCCATTTAATTGCTAAATTTTGCTGGGAGGTCTATGGGGCAAAAGGTCATTTTATTTCCTAACTCCAGGGTCGCAAGGAGCCCATTAAGGTTAGCTTGAATTATTTTACACGAGGTATAAATGATTACTTTCCCATAGCCACCAGTTTTGTTGCGATGGGTTAAGTATTTTTACCGTAAAAAATGGTAAATTCCGCCATCTTAGACGTTGCTGCCTGTCTGGCCACCCTGCTTTCTCTCTCGACGATTGCAACTCTCGAAGCAGAGAAGGAAGCGAGAGAGGCTGCGCCAAGGCGTTCGTTGCCCGCAATGGGGGGCGAGGGTTAGGAAAGGCGCCAAGAGCAAAAGTTGCAACAGAGCGGGCGTCTGCTCTTGTGCAGGCAACATTGGCGCATATCCTTTCCCGAATCCTCTCCCTCAGGTTTTGGAGTTCCACCCACCTACTGACGCGCCCCCAAGCGGACACTAGAAAAGGGAGGAACGAAACGTTTTCTCCTTCTCCAGGCTCACAGGAGAAAGCTCGCTGTTGCGACTACATTCTTTCGGTTTTCGTTTTCGAGCACGTCGCGCACGTTGTTTAATAAATGTTGTCGAGTTGATTGAGCTTCAGCGGCAGCGAAGGCCGCCTGTAATTCCGTCTTTTAGTTCAAACGTGCAGAACATTTCGGTTGCTTTGATGTTTTTATCACTAATTTTATCAAACGAGCAAAGAACGCTAAAGCAGCAGGTTCCGGAGCAGTGCCAGCAGCACTACGTACACTGGGTAGATGGCCGTCTCCGGATTGCGGAGCGCACTGCCCGGAACTACAGGTAGCGGAACCACGAACTGTGTCGACGTTTTCGACGTTATGGAAATCCGCGTGCTACGTCCAAGACAGGCAGGTTTCGCTGCCGGCTGCCTGGGTGCCTTCCGTGCTGAGTTCGGTTCTGTTTTCCGATGCCGAGCCAACCGGCAATCAACGCTCACCCATTTCTGCGTGTCAGCAGCCAGCACCAGCATCGTGATGGCAGTGTTGTGTGTGCTGAACAGAAGACTGGAATTATCGCCGATCGTGACCGTATGTTCGCGTATCAGTGGTGTAACAACAAGATGAGATGACGTAAACTGTCGGGCATTGATGCCGCTGGTCGTTCCGTGATCGGAATGGGCGGGGTGTCGCAGGTTGACATTCCGCTTTACATTAAAGAGTTTAAGACCGCACTTGAGGGATTCAGGTGCAATCGGTCGACGTGCGGCTAGTCATGTTGGAACGCTGAGTCTGAACAGTAGCTCCTATCGTACTGTGGCCAATGTGACTGTCGGTTGTCTCCTCCCCGAGAGGCGATTGTGCCCTGGGGAAAGAGACTGAACGGTAGAGTTATGATGGAAAGTACGTAGTATTTACAAGTGGGATTTCAGCATTAAAAGAATGGGTGATAAAATCAAGAAAAAAGCGCGGCCCCTTTTTTGCTGTTTTAACATACTACGGTTTCTGAGAGGAACTTCCCGCCCAAGTGGCGCGCTGGGATGAGCGCTACAAGTTTTCCGAGCTCGCCACGGCGTATCTCCGTACGCTAACACCTGCCGGAAGTCGCGGCTTTGACTGCATTCAAGTTCATCAGCGATTTCTCTACCCATGAAGCATCACTTCCAGCTGAGTGAATATCCGCTCTACAGAGATTAATTCAAGACTGCAATTGAAGCCGTGCGCCTGAGCAGCACAGAAATAAGAAAAACAAACACAACAATAGAAATACAGGCTAAGACGTGCCGTGCGGGGAAACGAACTCATGGCTTCGAACGCGCACTGGAGCGGCTTGATTTATTGGCTTTCAAATATTTGCGGCATGATCGAGCGATTACTTTTTGATAAGAGATTCATCCCTGAGCCATTCAAAATGCTCTCAGAGGTATGACATTGCTGCAGAAAATATCAGCATGCTGGGAATATTTTTATTGCTTAGGAGTCACCGAACAGATTCCGTGCGTTCAAAGCGACCTGTATAAAAGACGAAACGCAGAGCATGGGTGTGATGTTCGGGTTAGTGTGCCGTTGCATTGACGTTTGTATGTGCCATGTATGTATACGCGCCCAATGTATGTTCACCTGATGCTTGTAGTATGCGTAATTTGTTTATATACTAGGATCCTCAAGCGCAAAGATAGCCTCAGAGAACAAAAACATTTGCAGAACATGAATTGGGCGGTATCTGGCGCCACCCCTACTGCTTTTGCAATTATTCTCCTGACCGCTGCCATCTGGTGGCAAGCGGTTAACCTTCTTTCACGCTACGCGGTAAGCAGCGGCTTCGAAGTTTGTTCTTTTGAGAGCGGCTTTTGGTTCTCGCGGATTGGTTTGCCTGCTCCTCCGTGATGTGCGGTTGCAGAAGGAACTTTGATCCGAGGAACAGCAAAGGTAAGTGAAAGTGCGCGAAGTAACTGGGTATCGGTTGTCTCCGTTTAACATCGCAGTGCTGACGACGAGAAGACCAAGTAAATGCATTCGAAACGCAAGTTTCTGTACCTGCTGAGGAACCTGGCTTCGGAAATAAGCACATTTCGCGGAATGCTCGTGTTACGCTTTTATTTGCTGCTATTTCGTCCCGTACAAAGACGAAGGCGTCCTCGTTAAGTCTTATTGAGCTTGATTTGCTCGATTCAGGGCCGCCATAATGAAATGCAGGCGACGGAGGAACTATTTGACTCCCCTGCTTTAGGGACGAAAGGTTTCTCCCCTTTCTAAAGAGACACCATAAGTTACCAGTGCGCGTTCCTCCCTTAGGGAGGAACGGTCTTACACACCTACGCTTTTCTACGTACGCACACACTTTTTCTAGAGAGTGTACTACCCTACCTCTCTCATGGTCTGCAGCGATTATCCACATTAGTTAAGGACTAAAATAAATTAGGAACAAGTATATAATTCGTTCATATTGGGGAAGTTTCTTTAGGAGTTACCGCTCTAGGACACCGTGCAGAACAACTCTGCGACGAAACAAAAAATGATTTGATTGTGACGTGGTGGTAATCACCAACATCACAGCATCCGGCAGGTGATGCAATGAAAATGCGATTAAAAGTAATTGTATTGTGTGTATGTTTATACAGCTAGAACGTTAGCAATGAGAGTCTCATTTCTCAGCTGCAGATGAGAAATTGAGACTGTGCAGTAGAACCGCTTGCCTGGGGTCTTTGACGTGCACCGCGGCAGTAGTGCCGCAACACGCCTCGCAAGTGGGCTCATTTTCGTCTTCTGCGCATGAGAAAGGAAGTAGCGGTGACGTCAGAACGCCGAGCCCTGATTGGCTGATCGCGGTCCCTATCTGAGCGTCGTCTGCTCCTTTGCAGCAACGTCTGCTCGCAACGTCGTCTGCGTCTGTCTTACCTTTCCTGCGACTTTCGGAAGTGCAGGTCTTTGCGAGCGAGCTCGACTTCGCCTTTCAGAAGGCAGACGAAATAACTCGAGCGGTTCGTTGTTTTTGTCGAACAACTAGCAGACGCGCATCAAGGAGGGAAGTCAAAGTACTCACTGGCGAGGTGTCCCGAGACGCCGAGGTTTGTTTGCTAAGAACCGAGAGTGAGCGTGTTAGTGTCCGCAAGTTCCCTCCCAAATACTTTTCCCCCCTTTCGTGTGCGGCAAGACTCCTCATTCTTTAACGGCGTCGGCGGGTTGGCGCAGTTAACGTCGTCTGCTTTACGTCTGCTAGTCAAAGCGATGGCTCCTTTACCTTTCCTGCGTCTGTCGGATATTCACCGCTTTTCACCGGCGAGAGTCACCGTTGCCTCGGAAAACAAGGAGATGACAAGAGGAAGAGATTGACCTCTTAATCTAAAATTGAGGTCAGTGATCACAGTATAATACGGAAAGGGTTCACAAGGGTCGCGCGGGCACATTCCATTCAGCACGCCAGACCGGTCGTGGGCAGACGGTCACCGAGTCGGAGTGGCTGCTAGGCCTATCTGCCGAGTTCGCTTGGTCGGTGTCGGTGGAATCGTGGCCGTTGGAGCTTTCCCGGGTGTTTGTGGATCCAGCGTTCTTGTTCGTCGTGGTCTGGTTCCAAGTACTTTTTACTTTCTTGCTGCTTGAAGTCGGGACGCGAGAGAAGCGCAGTAGAAAAATAAACGTCCGTTGGTCGTCGCGATCGCGACGCTGTCGGCCATGCTGATTTGATCGTAACAAGTGCGTAGCTTCGGAGCTGTCGTAGGATTTTGTCGTAACCTGCGCAAAACTTACGGAAATTTCGGTTCGTGAATACGAATTTGTTTTAAGTTTTATGTTGCATACTTTTGGCGTAAGTCGCATAGCGTACGCAGGAAAGGTAAGACAGACAGATGCAGACGACGTTGCGAGCAGACGACGTTGCAAAGAGAGCAGACGACGCTCAGATAGGGGACCGCGATCAGCCAATCAGGGCTCGGCGTTCTGACGTCACCGCTACCCCCTGCGCGAGAAGCAGACACCTTGCCCTCCGCACTTAGCTTTACATGAAATGTTGGTTATTTTGATCTGGATTGAATGTCAGATGAAATAATTGTTACAAATCTGCTTATTGGGGTGAACTGAAAACATATTTCAGGTGAAGCAACAGAGACCTTCTAAAACAATAACCTGTTCGTGCCTTCAAATGACCCGCTGGCGCAATCTTAACTGAGCTCCACATCTAAGTGTTGGACAAAATACTCGATAAAGTATTTAAGTTACTGAATACCTACTTCATAAAGTATTTAAAATACTACTCAAGTTACTTTCACTCTAAAGTATCTTGAGTAGAGTACAAATACTTAGAAATGTAATTCAATTACCTTTAAATATACTTCCGCACTGCGTAATTTGTATCGACGTCAGTGACAAACTCAATTATACAGTTGCTCAAATCTGGTTTACCAGAATGGTTTATTAACACACAACAGCACAAAATTGCTAAAAAAATATTTGAAAAGACACCGTAGGGTTATTTTATGCAGTTCCAGCTATAGCAAAAAAGTCATATGGGTTATAATGATATCGTTAAATACCACGTCCTGCGGCTTACCGTAGACGGCATTGTTTAACGTAGTCCATATTCCCTATATGAGGAGTTCATCATTAACAACCTTGGGATACAAAAATGAGTGAATGGATAACAAAGAGAGCCCGCATAATAGGCACAGCACTGGTCGCACCTTCTTCAAGTAGGCTGTGTTCAGAAAGGCACTCTACACGTTGAGGGACGCTTTGTTGGCAACACGAGAGATCATCCTGCACGTCAGTCTGAGTTGTGTCTAATGACACAATTCAGACTGCCTATTTTGGTCTAGAGTTTAGGCTAAAAAACGCAGTTTGAGTTGTGACATAGAGCAATGCAAAAACCTCACGCTTGTATTTCTTAAGTGACACAACTCAGACTGCGATTTTCAATCTAAAGTTATGTTTCGGCATCGTCATTCGCTGAGCTACCTCCGTAAGTTTGGGGTGATTGGCTCTCCGAGTGCTGTGTGCGGAAAAGTAGACGCACGGGCTTTTTTTTTTTTTTTTTTTTTTTTTTAGAGTGTATTAGGGATCCAACTTTCATTTTCTCCAGGAGAACAAAATATAGGGGCTTTTTCTAGTTTGTCCGTTCAGTGTCTTTGTATGACTTGAGGAAACATTGCTGATGGTAATAATGTTTGGGCACCAGCAGTGAGGCATCATTCGTGGAGGCTTCGAAGCGGTCCAAGGTGCTGGATGCAACTTGCTTGGGCGTAACTGGTTTGGACCACTGGCATTGAGGTCAGTGGCATTCACCAAAACCATACACGGTGGCAACGATTACACCGCTTTTACAGAAATTTCAGTCAGTCTTCTCCGAGAGCATCAGTTGTCATATAGGAGCACCAGTACTTCTGGAATTGAGAGATGAAGCGCGACCCAGGTTTCTGAAAGCGTGGCCTGTCCCCTTTGCGTTCCGTTCAGCCGTCGAGACGGAGATTGACCGACTGGAACAGCAAGGCATCTTGGAGCCTACACAACATTCTGACTGGGCCACGCCGTTGGTGTGGTGAGAAGGAAGGATGGAAGCATTCGTCTCTGTGGTGACTAATCGCAGCACCATGAACGAGGCCATGAAAAAGGCGTCTTATCCTTTGGCCCACAACGCAGGAAGTGTCGAGCAGTCTGCGGGGAGGAACTACATTCAGCACCCTCGACCTAGCGCAAGCCTACCGACAACTTCACGTGACTCCAGTTACGGCTGAGCTGCTCATCGTAAACGCAGTAAAAGGGCTGTACAAGGTGAAGAGGTTTCCTTTCGGTGTGAGCAGCAGCGCCAGCAATACTTCAAAGGTTCAAGAAGACCACCTTGAGTGGGCTAACCGGTGTCTGTGTGTACCTCGACGACATCATTG
>JAZHYW010044985.1:0-12201 GCA_037355805.1 Ixodes ricinus | reverse complement strand
GCGCTGCGTTCCAGGTTACGTGTGCTGAAAAGCCACAAACAATGCTATATGGCAACGAAGCAGAAAAGCATGAAAACATGAGACACGGAAGGTCAGTCGTGGACAAGAACGACAATCCGATTTTACAGCATACGAGTGGTCCTTAAAAGGACCGTTTTGTGTTTCGAGATGTTGCCCGCTTCCTCCCTAATGTTGGCATAAAGCTTCGTCAAGGAGCTAGACGCAGATAGGTTTCACTCGGATGGCGTGTTCTCTCCATCCAGCTGGATGACGATGGGCTAGATGTGGGCACTTCTGGCACCACTCGTCTCAACGTTTCTTCAATGTCAATAGCATGCCTCACAGCGTAGTCCAGTTGTACCTTGCCAACTTCTTCGTTGAGGAGTGTCCCAACGTCGAAGATCTCGAATGTCGTGTTTCGGGCAGCAACGCCGTTCTTGATCTGGGCCCATAACAGTTCAATGGGATTGACTCGCAGTGACTACAGTGGAAGCCTCACCACAGTGCAGCCAGCCGTCTCGGCAGCAGTGTCCACATGATACTTTAGGTGCTGTGTCTTCACCAAGGCCACAATGTCGAGGAGCTGCTTCTTCAGCATATTGAGGTCCCATAAATTTTTTCTGACGTCAGCCACTGTCGGATGCCGTCCTTGCGAGAACTCGTTGTCGGCAGTGCTTCCAACCGCCGTGAATGGTAAGAATCGTTGTCCATGACGATAATGCTTCCTGTCGGCAGTTTGTCGAGGACACCGTCGAACCACTTCTCGAAGCAAGCGCCATCCATTTCCTCGTGGTAATCCCCGGTCTTTTGGCCACAGGAACGCGTCCAGGCGGCCGTCGACGAAGCCCTCCATCGCTGCGCCGGTGGGTGACGATAAGACGCTGGCCTTTCCCCGATGGCTGCTTGAGGCCCGTCGAGAGACCACGCACGAAGGCGTCGTAAGACGACGCCACGGTCATGTCTACCCACACCATTGAGACAATGTTCCCCGCCGTCATTCACGTCTCGTCCAGGTAGAAGATATTCCGACGATCTTGTCGGTGACACGTGCGATCTCATGTAGGTTCCTTTTGCTGCCAGGCGACGATGTCCTCTCGTTCAATCAGCTGCGAGCTTCGTTCCTTCTTGTGATGCTCGAATCCGGATGTCCGTGAGAAGGCGCCGCACAGTCCAAGCCTTCAACGAGGGACGTTCGGTGCTCGATGGAGAATTCCGCCGGTATCTTCTTGACCATGAGGACCTCCCTTCCGTCAAAAAGAAACGGTGGACGCACGATCTCAGCGCAGCACAGTCGTGAAGTCACCGTACCTGACTTTGCGCCGCCTCTTCTCTTCACTTGCTGGGCACTTGCGAGAGGGTGTCGCAACTCGTCCCTCGGTTGCTTTCTTGCTTGCTTCTTGATCTCGAGGACGGTGCGTACACCAACGCCAAGCAATTTGCTGACTTCAATGCAGGACTCCTCCACAGCGAGGCCGGGCTGGTGGGAGCTTGGCGAGTGGTCCGTGTCACGCACCTGAACGTACGCGTTCATTATCAGCTGCCGTGCAACTCGACTGAGGACATCGCCGCTCTTATCCTTCCTGTAGAAGCGCCTTGGCGTAGACGGCGCAGGGGCTCCACCAGACTCTCTTGACGAAGAAGAATCGGGAGGAATTGCATTCCGCTGTCTCCAGGTTGGGATTCATTACGGAAAACAGAGGAAACCTTTGAGATTGTTAAAACCTGAATTGCAGGGGTTTTCGAATCCTGACACCCAGGGGTCTTTAAAACCCGGAAAACGCAGGGGTTTTTGGTTTTCTTCGCTTTCCAAGCTTAACAAACACGCAGCGAATGCACGAAATGTACGTAGTTCGTGTAGAAATGTTTATCAAAGCTTATAACCAGCAATCATGTATACATTACGTACAAAAAACTACAATTTATATTTATTTTTTAGAGCAAAGGACGACTTTCTTTTCGCCTCTTATTTCATATAAGTGCACTACTGCTCCAACTCAGATCTGTAATAGACAGGGATTTCTTTTTAATCTCTTTTAGTAGCGAACAATTTTCGTTGCCACTAAAGCGCTTTTTTTTTTTTTTTTACTGCAACTTTTTTGGAGCGAGTAATGTAGAAGCCTAAAATACGTAATTCGCCCCGGCCGGGGGGCGCAAGCTGCCGCCCACTGCAAGGTCTGTCTGTAGCCAATATCTATCATTTGGAGCAGAGGGGGCGTTTTCCAGAAAACTATTTTTTCGCCTGCGGAGGCGTTTGAAGTGGGCGCATCACGCTTCTTAGGAGGAGCCTCTACCACCTTCTCTCTTGACTTGCCAACCGACTATAGATAGGGGTATTGTCGCGTCGAGTGTCCGGCCGGTCTACCCCAGCCGTGTGGTCAGTTATCCTTGCACGCCTTCTTCGACCGCGTTCATCGTGGAAGAATCACGTTGGAGTCGGTGCCCCCTCTGTTGAGACCGTCCGTTGGCTGAAACCAGGCAGCACCAGCTCTCGTGGTCAGTTTCCTCGTTTTTTGTTCATTTTGAGGGGTTTTCGTGTGAGGCTTTTCAGGGTTTTTTTGTTTCTTGTTAAAAATATTTGGGCGTTCACATTACTTGTAACCTCTCATGGAAACTGCATGTTGAATATGTCATCAATAACGCTAACCGCATGCTAGGTTACCTGAAAAGAAACTTTGCTCTCGCACCGTCAGCCTTAAAATTAACACTGTATAAATCTCTCGTTCGCTCCAAATTAGAGTATGCTTCTTCTATCTGGGACCCCAGTCAGTCTAATCTAATTAATGTTCTGGAAGCGGTCCAAAACCGTTTTGCCCGTTTTATTCTAGGTAACTATCACCGCACTGCCAGTGTTAGCTCCATGAAAATCACCTTGTCCCTGCCTAACCTCTCTCTCCGACGAAAAGTTGCTCGTGTCTGTCTTTTTCACCAAGATCTATCATGCTAACCCGTACTTAAAGCAACGTCTTTTCATCCCACCGTTCTACATTTCAGCTCGCATCGAACATCACCTCAAAGTTGGAATTTGTAAATGTAATACCAAGCATTTCACTATCATTCGTCCCTAAAACTTCTTTGGAATGGAATCACCTTCCGCACTTCCGTAATTTATGTTATTGATACCCAAATGTTTAAAAATGCTATAAACACTCTTTACTGTCCTGAGCCACCATGCTCGCTTGCATCTTCTCTGTAATTTCTATACGTTATGTACTCTGCCCTTTTGTTTCTTTTTGTGTGTTATTTTGTTACTCCCACTCCCTCTTTAATGCCGATTGGCCTTGAGGGTATTTAAATAAATAAATGAATAAATTACGTTGTTTTCTAGCCACACAAGCCCAGGAGAATTCCAGGAGCGGAAAATGAGTAAAACAGCTCATTGCCGATTGGATACCTGCTTCGACGAAGCAGCTCGAGCTCGCATTCCAAAGAGAACGGCAGTCGTGTTACGACGATGGCGACGGATCGCGGAGTCTTACCCCACACTCCAAGTGTCTCAGCTGGCCTCGGAAGTTGCCGCCGAGATTTTTCACAGCGGAGCGCCTCAGGCAGCCGTGCCCTGCCTCTGCCGCAAATCGCTCTGCACCGTTCCGGCAGCTGCTGGGGTACGTCCAAATCTCAGCATGAACTCAGCATGACGCCGCTTAAACTTCTCTCCCATCCATTCCCCTCTGCCCTTACGCTGCTTACCACCCTGCCTCCCCTCTTCCCATCACTTTTTGGCCTACATCTCTCCCTCCCTCTCCTCCCTACTTCCCTCTACTTCCCACCACCTTTCTTTTCCACTTTCCTCCCCATCCTTTACTCCCTTCTTAACTTCCCTTGTCTTCCCTCTGTCTTCCTCTCTATCTTTTCTCGCTCTCCTTATTCCTTTCTCCTCCCCTCCCCACCTTGTTTCCTCTATGCCCACCCCTCCCTCCCCTTTCCATCCCTCTACCGATCTCTTTCTATTTTCTCCCCACCTACCTTTCCCTAGCTCAACACTCCACTCTTCTCTCCCCACCTACCGCCCCTTCTAGCCCTTTCTCCCTTCCTCTCCTCCCTCAATTCCTTCATTATTTTCTCCTCCCTTCCCACCCATCTTCGCTCCCTCTATTCTCATTCATGTCTCTACCCACCTGCCACGCCTTCCCTACCCTCCCCCTTTCCCTCTCCCTCCTACCCCTCCGTCCATCCGCAGCCACCCAACACCTCCTAGAAGCCCCTGAGGCGCATGGCGCTCTTCTCGTGACGTCGCAAAGAAAGGCCATCGGAGGCTTGAGCGCGTCGAATCGTAGGCAACGAGCGTGGATCGACCATCGTAACAACCCGCTTGTGGCAGCATATGCGTGTATCATAAGCTAAAATCAAGGCTGCACAAAGCAACGGGGCTAGAAAATATTGCATTACACGGGCGAAATGTTACGTCGCTAAATAATCGGTATGAAATGGCACGAGGTGTGCCTATAAGACGTCTACCATCTGAAAAAATGTGATTGTTTTAAGTCGAGAAATATTGAGCCACGACGATTATTGCTGTAAAAACGCATGGATTTCCACAGGGGTGCTTCTACGAAATTGCGAGACCTTGCGGTGAGTGGACACCGCAAATTGAATCACAGTAAATATCAGGTAGACGTAGCCAACGTGGACACCGCTGAGACCAGTGTCACAATTATGTAAGCGATGCTAGCACATGCACAGTCAATAAATTCTTGCATTATACCCCGGCCACATGGCAAAATTAATGTAGTTTAGATCAAATGACATTATGGGTTCGGCAAATCAGTTCGCGACCCTCGAATTATAGACACTCGGCGTTTCGAGCTGATTTGATCCCATGATACCATTTGATGACAATATATTAACTTTTCCGTGTGGCAAGAAACTGAACGTACTATTTACAGTGAACTAATCAACTTCACTTTATGGACTTGAGCTGCCATGAAACAAAATATAAGTTAATTTTAATCAATATTACTATTACCCTAATACAGCTAGAACTATAGTATAAACGCATTAGAGAGATACAATAGCATTAGTATAAATAAACACACAAGCACAAGCGACGCACTTTCAATTATCGTACATCAAGCTTGTTACTCACCTTCAGATGAAAACTTGAATATTACCGCTCATTATTTACAAATAGCGACGCAATAGCACAGAGTGTACGACGAAAAACAAGATTCCATTCTATCACGTGATAGAAGGAACCGATTACTGCACTCTACTCGCGTCCTACATGACTAACAAAGCCCGTAAATAAGTTATTTCTCACCTGTCGATCATATTCCTACGTCCCGCAATATCCGTCACGAAAATATTTCAGCAGGAACTCCATGAACTCTCACTTCCTGTCGAGGGAGGAGGCCTATCAATAATCGACCAGTGTGATATTTGACTAGTGGCCACACATGCACACCTTGGCAGGACCGCGAATCCAAGTAAATGCTGTAGCATCAAGAAAACACAAAAGAACCACAAGCGAGAGCAGCGGCAGAAGTGTGGGATGAAAGTAACGAAAGGCTTAGCGCCTTAACGTTGTCGACACATCTCGCTCGTGTGCGCTCCCTGCGGCGGTGACAGGATTTTTCGGTTCTCTTCTCTTCTTAAATGTATCGGCATTCTTTTTCAGCCATTCCGCAGCACAGACACAACGTAAATTTAGCAGAATCAAAGCACTTATGAGAGAAGAGATTATCGTGGCCGGAGCAAGTTCATTCGAAAGGTGTGGGGAGCTGCGAGACGGAACTGTGGTACCGCAGTTATGGGATAATCATATATTTCGATTTGGTACATTCAACATTGGTAACGCGTTGTGTATTACGTTTTATATTGTATAGAGATTAAATTATACAAGCTCCACATTGAAAACGCTAACTGCTCACGAACGAAGCACTTGACATGAGTGAGCAGACGACGCGGCCGGGGCTACGTGGCCTAGCTCCCACCTTCGCCACTGTGACGTCACAGCTCGGAGCGCTACGGCCTTAGCTTTATGGAGATGATGACCCACCGCCCTTTCCCTCCGTCTCTATCCCAATGATTATCTGCTTCCTCCACATTCCCTCTTCCTACCCCACTTCCCACGGTCCCTGCCTTAATCTTTCCATCCTCTCTCCTTCCTCCCCACCTACCCCTCCTCCCTCCCTCTTCTTCCCTCCTCCTTGGGCGTCCTTTTACAATGCGCCCACCACGAGAAAGCCCCATCCGATTAGCCCCATCAAGTGCAATTGCACATTCATTGCAACTCGAACGCACACTGACGTTTTGCTGTATAAACACAAACCTATATGTTGTTGATTTAATGCGGTAACATTAGAACCAGGCACGTATCCGAGGGGGAGGCCCATAGTCCGCCCCCCCCCTCAAAAAAAAAATCGTTCCGTTTTGCTGGGTTTCCCCTCCCCCTCCCCTCAGACAGCATTTTGTCATGGGCGGGCCCCCTTCCGTTCCCCCCCCCCCGAAACAAAATCCTGGCTACGTGCCTGATTAGAGCGCTCGTCTTTTACACGAATATCCAGCTGTGCCTTTGGTTTGTCAGCGCCGGGGAAAGACGGAAAAGGAGGGAGAGAGTGTGACGCGTGCGACGCTTGCATTGGTCCGATGCGCTGAAGTCAGCACGCGGCAACCTCTCTCCTCTCTCCTCGGCGCGACAAACTGACAGACACCGTCTGGATTTTGTCAAAACGAGCCCCATCGCTTTCGGCAAAGTCTCACGCACAGCTGGAGCGGAACTAGACAGGAAGATGAGCCGCGCAATATTTCTTAGATAACAAAGCCGCAGCGCTGAATGAGATGGTGAAATCACAGGACCCTTATGGGCATACATGCCGTCATATCTCTAATACTGTAACCACATTTCTCGTTTCTGGTTTTCTTCAATCAGAATATTAAAGGATCCTGTTCCTTCGCCTTTCTTGATGTGGAGAGATCCGTAGAAAGCCTCCAAGCCCTGCAGGAGTCCATACCCGTGTCGCTTCTGCTCGCCGACGAAAGTCCTCTACAGCCAGGTATGCGGCCTTCTTGCCAAAGTATGCACCAAGTTGACAAGTTGAGGGATATAGGCGGCTAAGGCTGAGCTCACACACATGGGACTGCGTACAATCGAGTGCCTGCCACAACATCTTGAGATACCGCATGAAAAGAGAACACACTAGCTCCATTTCTTGGAGTGGCCGCGGAACGCTTGCAGTGTTTGGTAAATTTCTTATTTCTTCGGATATTATTCTTTTTTTATTTGCTTCAAACACTTTTCGCAAGGTTAAATCGAGCCGATTCCCATAGACAATTCGTACATTTGATCTCAGAAACATTTTGTTCACTCGCCGTAAGAGATTGCGAAAAGTTGGAGTTAAGCGAATGCCAGTGCGCAAACCAGCCTTAAGAGTGGAGGACCAAGCTCCTCCCACAAAGCCCTTCGCTCTTTCCGCATTAGCAGAGAGAGCGCTCAGGGAGGCGTGTCCATCTACTCCTCCTCTCCAGCGTTCCCTCTAGTAAAGTGGAAATGAGGGAGGGCTTTGTGGGAAGAAGCTTCTCCAACTACGCTCGTAACTTGTCACAGATTAAAGGGATACAGTACTGTCTGGTTAATATGGACACCTCAGTTCCCCTCAGAAAGTGTCCATAACACGAGGTGTACGTAATAACGAAACAAAAAATGTTAGTATTCGCTCACTTCGTCCCCGAAAATAAAGAGTTCTAGAAACGGGGGGCCGCGAGCACTAGGCATGCGCATTGGGACGCCCCAAACGGTATGGGGGCCCAAGGGTTAGGGCCCCCAAATTGAAAACTCCTAATGTGGTCTATACAGCAAGGTGTCCATACGAATGGGGTCCGTATTAATTATACATGATCGTAATTGAATTCCGCTAACATTTTGTACGACTCGTTTGATTAATACATTTTAGAGTGCAGCTCTTAGGCGCCCGTTTCCGGCTAGAGCGGCGTCGCCGTCGCCGTCGGCGTAACCGCGTGTAACCCTCGTAACCCTCGTGAGGGTTAGGAGGGTTGCGAGGTAACTCTCATGCGGGTTACGAGGGTTACTCTCGCGAGGTTACCCTCACGAGGATCACGAGGACTACCCTCGTAACCCTCGTCAGAGTAACCCTGGTAACCTTCGTAACCCTCACGAGGGTTACGAGGGTTAGATTATCCTCAAAGGGTTACCCTCACGAGGGTCACCAGAGTTACCCTCACGAGGGTCACGAGGGTTATGAGAGTTAAGGCCCGTTCACACAGTTGCGTTCGGAGCGACCACTACGCTTACGAACGAATGCAACCGGTTGGAACGACGAGTTACCATAGCAACGAAGCGCCAAACGGTCGTTTCGTTCGTGTTCGTTCAGAACGCAAACAGTTGAGCCGGGCTGAACATTTTCGTTACGTTCGGGAACGACGGGAGCGACAGACCAATCACAGGTCGAGGAGAGCTCGGTCGTGCGCGTTGCATGCCGGTCGCGGGCCGGCTCCTTCTATTTGCAAACATGGCGTCGGTGGTGATCGTCGGCGTGGACGGCGTGGTGGAAGCTCATCATTCCCCGTAAAGCGCTATCCTTGACTGTGAATTTTCGTCGTGTGTCGATATGATAACCCATCACGTACTAGAAGGGAAGATCCCCCTCCTCGTGCGGCGATCTCGTGGCGGCACTCTCAAGACAGCAGAAACGCCCGTGCCGTCGTGTTTGTTTACTTCGACTACAGTGGTGCTTTCTTGTATGTGTCCTCGAATATCGCCCGGATTTCTTTTTTGGCGCATTCCATGCGTGTGCTCAAGTTCAAGGTATTACTGGTGTGTACCGTATAAAGAATTCGAATTTTCACGTGTTTTCATCACCCGAGAAAGGTGATTAGTGTTAGCAATCCTGAACGCTCGCAATCTCTATCTGATCACGAAATTATATTTCTACGTTGCTGTATCGCTGCTAAAGATTACGCCGTCTTTTTATAATCGTAGAAAAGGCGTGTGGCGAGATTTGTACTGTTCGCAAAGTCGTGTATTAAAATCGTGATCGTGCAAGACGGCGTACTGCATCTTTTTCTTTTTATTGCACTACCCTGCAAGCGTATCCTGAAAAAAAAAATAAAGCTTGAGGTCATAGAAGACAGTGTGTCTATTTTCTGTTACGCAAGTGAGTGGCAGCGCGTCTTCTTCTTTTTAGAGGCACCGCTGAAACAGCTGACGGCAGCGGAGAAGCGGCTGCCGTGCTGCCGACCCGCTGCGCTTGTTGCAGTGGTTGCAGGAAGTGTACGCGCGGCGCAGAGTGGTCGCTCCGGTCACAACGGACGCAGTCGTGGATAACGGGTTTGTTTCAGATGTCTGAACCAGCCTTTACACAGCTATTGTAGGCGCACAGCAGATTATCGTGACTGTACGCCGTAGCCGAAACCTCCGGCAACTCCGGTGAGGACCTCGCGTCGGGCACGAAACCGGTCGCCATGTTTGTAAGCGTAGCTGGGTTGCTTACTATTGGCTAGGAACAAGAGCTGAAGCTCGTTTCTCATTAGCTGTTGATTCGTGTTGTTGCATGCGGTTCCATGTGTGTCTACACGTCGCGCACAGTTGTCGTTGAAGTTGCAGCGGTTGCATTCGTTCGTAAGCATAGTGGTCGCTCCGAACGCATGTGTGTGAACGGGCCTTTAACCTCACGAGGGTCACGAGGTTACTCTCACAAGCGTAACCCTCGTGAGAGTAACCCTGGTAACCCTCGTGAGGTTAACTCTCATAACCCTCGTGACCCTCGTGAGGGTAACTCTGGTGACCCTCGTGACCCTCGTGAAAGTAACCCTGGTAACCCTCGTAACCCTCACGAGTGTTACGAGGCTTAGATTACCCTCAAAAGGGTTACCCTCACGAGGGTCACGAGGGTCACTAGAGTTACCCTCACGAGGGTCACGAGGGTTATGAGAATTAACCTCACGAGGGTCACGAGGGTTACTCTCACAATTGTAACCCTCGTGAGGTAACCTTAGTAACCCTCGTAACCCTCACGAGGGTTACGAGGGTTAGTTGCCCTCAAAGGGTTACCCTCACGAGGGTCACCCAGAGGGTCGCGAGGGTTATGAGACCCTCGTGACCCTCAGGAGAGGTCATGAGGGTTATGAGAGTTAACCTCCACGAGGGTTACTCTCCACAAGGGTTACTCAGGTTACCCTCACGAGGGTCACGAGGGTTACCGCCTGAGGTCACGTGTGATCAGGGGGTCACGTGACCCCCTGATGTCGCGTGACTGCGCCTGAGGTCACGTGACCTCCTGAGGTCACGTGAACCCCCTCAGGTCGCGTGACCCCCTGAAGTCACGTGACCCCGCCTGAGGTCACGTGACCCCCTCAGGTCACGTGACCCTTGATGTCATGTGACCCCCTGCAGTGAACCGTGAGTCACGTGAACCCGCCTGAGGTCACGTGACCTCAGGCAGTCAACTATCCCTCAGCACCCTTCCATCCTATCCCTCGGTACCGCTTTCATCCCTCCTCCTCAAGAGCTGCGCTCTAATCCGGTGTTACGGGGAGTTGTAAACGGCTTTCATTTTTTGTTTCCAAAATTCTTTTTTTTTGCCAATGCCGAACAACACAGTCTAGAAGTCGAACATCGACTTTTGCCGAATGTTCGAAAAATAGCCGAATCAGTCGAACCTTGAGGCATATCGTTCGAACCTCAGGTTAGAACCTCGGGTTCTACCGAAGTTCGCAGCATCCCTAGTTGAGACATAATAACTCACATGTTTCCAACTTTCAGAGTCCGTTGTCAAAGAGCGGCTCATGGAAAGTCCTAGGAAAGGTGCTGAACGAGACGCATGTCCTCGCAAAGTGTCTCGGCCCCATGACTGACACTAAGGCTTCAGAAAGGTCGGCGGATCCGGAGATGGCTTACACAATGTGGACTTCGGGATCAACTGGAGAACCAAAGACGGTGTAGGTGCCCCACTGTTGCATCGTACCTAACGTGCTTCACTTGAGGTAATAGTACTCTCCGTTCTCAATACTTTTTATAGAGTGCTGCATTTACTGATTGTGTAAGCGATTAAGTTGAACAAGCATTAAGAGTGTAGGAATGATTACCACAAACAGTGGCGACTTTTTTAGATTCCCAAAGAAAACACATTCTCGAAATACTCAGGCTTTGATCTTTCCGACATGCTGTGCATTATCTCTAAATTCAAAGTAGCTAAAGAGAACAAAGGCAAATGAAGGTTATGAAAAACTATACTTCGTTTCAGCTTCCGTCCGAGCGCAACCAAAGGCTGAGGGACGGTTCGCGACTTCGGGAAGAGCATTCCCTACGCACCACAAAGTAATTCGCATAAGTAATCTCTTTTAAAATGACTATTTTGTGCGTAAACATTGCACAATATTCCAGATGTGTACTGCTGAGAATGTTTGGCACCTAAAGGAATAAAATCTCGAAAGTTTATGTTTCTATTGATATATGTAAATGAATGTGGTTTGGTGAAAACACGTACAACCGCTGGCAACAGGGCTGCAGCGCTCGGTTTTTCTGTGTGATTTCGTTCCCGTAATCGCCGAATCATGTGCTCCGCTGCTTTCCTCGCCGAGTCGCTTCAAAACGCCCTTTCGCAAAGGCACGTTTGTGCATCAGGCGCGAGAGGTCGTGATGAATGTAAACTTTCAAATTCGGCAGGAGACTCCAGCCGCGTCGTTACGCGATAATGCGTTGTAAACAACGCAAAGCGTCCTGGCCACTACAATTCAGATACGCGGCGAAATCAGGGCACCCCTTTACCTGCCGATCACACTGAACGACGAGAAGCTGGTGGAAAGGACTGCGCCTCGAGCCCTGGTATATCCAAACAATACAAGGAGACATCAAGGGCCGGGTCATTCAGGACCTTGGAACATGTACTTACATCTCGAAACTATGCCGAACAGGTGGAAAGCTCGGACACAGATGCCAGCGGCCAGCCTATGTACTGACATCCCCTGTGACTAAGTTTCAGAACGTGAAAGGGCACTTTTATACCTGTAGCAGACGATATCGTTGATGCACCCGTAGCAGACGAGATACTCGGCGAGCGCGGGCGACCAGCGCCGCAGCGGGTGATACAAAAGTGCATGCGAGATCGCGTGACCTATTGTTGGCGTGTGATTGGCTCCGGCCACACATAGCTTTGGCTGCGCTCGGACGGAAGCTGAAACGAAGTATAATATTGAAATCTTCCCAGGCTCTCATCGGAGCCACGCCACGCGATGCGTAACTTACGG
>JAZHYW010044984.1:0-19110 GCA_037355805.1 Ixodes ricinus | reverse complement strand
CAACCTTCTTCGTTCGCATTACGACAACCCAGCTTCGGAGATATATCTTTGACGGAAACGCTTTTGCTACATTCCGGAATGACAGAGAACAACATAACGGTTGGTGGTGTTTTAATAGGTGGTATGCGAATGTATCCCGTCTTGCTATTGAAAATAATCATAGTCATCTCGAAATAATTTTATTTTGGCCTGGACACGTCACTCAACATCAAAGGCACCATTCTAGGATGTTGTTACTGCCCGCCTGTATGTTCTCCTGACTTTTACAATAGACCACATGATGTGTTGAACATTATTGTCGCACGTGTTCTAAATACGTTTCTATCTGCTAATGGGGTGACTCTTCGGTTCCCTAACACTTTTGGAGTTCCGGATAGTCCCTACATTAATTATTTTCCAGTAGATTCCGCGGAATGTTCGGGCGTGCTGTTCTTGAGTTCCATTTGTGTCAGCTGGTAACTTGGCGCAAAATAGAATGATGACCACCACATCGAATATTTTAAAGCTCATTCTGAGTCCGGTTCCTGATGTTCTCGGCCAAATAACCTATCTTCTGGGCCTTGGTGATCGTTCGTTTGCTACATTTTGCATCTCTTCTATTTCTTTGAGTAGTACTAATAAGCGAAAAAAGTGATTCGTGTAATATAGCTGCAGATAATATGATGCTTTTAATGCTGAATTATGTAATTCCTGGATTTTTATTTTGAAAAGGTTTCGGAGCACTCGAGTCAAAACAAACTGGACCCTTCTTAAAAAAATCGCTCTCATTTTGAAAAGTATATTAATTTTAAAACCAAAAATTGCGAGATTCCTGTTCACCATGGTTCAACAGAGTGCTCCGAAGACTTTTCTAACAAAAAAGGCTCGACGTTGCACCTAAGCACTTCACCCGCAGGTTGTGAATGCGAAAGCACATGCACGCCGCTCTACTCGCTCCCTTTCGTCTGCTGCGTACTTGCAGTTCGACGGTCCCAGCGCAGTGCGCTGTCCTCGGCGCGCTGACCTTGAGCGAGGAACTGGGGAGCCGGGCTGCCTCGCGGACACGCAGCGCCGCGAGGCGTGCGGTCGTTCGAAACTGATGGGCAGCGGCCAATGGAACCCTGGTCGACGCGCGCCAGCCAATGGGAACGAAGCCGAAATCTGTCAGCCTTATTCACGCTCCTTTGGGGTCGGGGAAACTGGGTGCCGTTTGGCTGGGCTTTTTCGCGTGGTTAATAGTTTGGAACCTAGCTTCACTTGGAGAAAGGACGGCTGAGCCTGCCGGATGACGCCTTCAAAGCTGATGACGTCCGCTCGCTCCATGGGACGGTTTATAAGCTTGCGCGCTGCGCAAGCGAACGCTTATTTGGAATCGCTGCGGCCACGCTCTGTTCAGGAATCGCTGGCAGAAATAAAGCCGACGCCGCTGCTGCTTACAAACATGCTATAAAACACAAGCTGAATTCTATTGTAGCCAGACTTTTGCCATAAATGTTTACTAAATAATCCTGGACAGTTTTGGAGATATTTGTCTGGACATGGCAAGCTTGCATCTCATCTCATAGAACTGTGAATGAATTTCGCACTGAAGAATCTTTGTGTGCTTCAATCTTCAATAAGTTTTCATCAAGTGTTTTTCTAATCCCAAGTAATTCAAATCCATCTCTTATGAGTACTGGGATTTTTATTAATGGATTATATTTTATCAATCGTGATGGTGTTTCAAAAATATATACGGTCTTAGCTGTCCTCATTCACTAGAACGGAAGAAAATAAGCCAAAAAAATTCTGAAAGCAACAAATCAGCACACTTCCCTAATACTTACACGGACATTTCAACAATCATTCGACTCTGCGGTTTTACCTAAAGACTGAAAAATTGCAAAGGTACTATCTCCGTTTCAAAAGCAGGCGATAAACAGTGTCTAATAATTACAGCCAATTTCACTATTGGCATTTGTAATGTTTTCGAACCATAATTTACTCACAACTTATAGCTTTTTTCAATCCAGCCCATTTTTTTCCATAAGCTCAACATGGTATCGAAATAATTTTTCACACCGAAAAAACAATTGCTTGTTATTACTAACGATTTTTCATACTTGTAGTCAGGGACTGTATTTCTTGATTAAAAAAACATTTTTACAAAGGTATCTCTCTCTTCTTCTTCGTAAACTTATTAAACTAAACCTGATCATGGTGATTAACTGGCTGGCAGCATTTTAGCAAATCGTTCTCAGTCTGTAACTGTCCAATAGTATTAACTCTCCCTTATTTTGAACACACTGAGTGCCTCGGGGTCTATCTTGGGTCCATTACTTTTACTAGTTTATTTTAATTGCCAGATATTGCTTCCTCCCCAATAAATTGTTGCTGGTGACTGCTATTTACCAGAATAATTTCCATCTACATAGACCGTAAGGTGCGGCGGTAGCCGTAGGCGAATCTCCCAGCCGGTTCAGGAGAAGGAGGGGTAGGGGAAGGAAAATTGACGCTCTCATGGTTTCCCCGTTCCTCTTATTGGGCGGGTTAGGGGCGCCATCCCGACCGGGAGAGGTACGTGTCCCGACCGGCGGTTTGGCAAGCCGAGAGCGGAGGTGGGGGGGTAGTCCCGACCGGTTTCAGGGAAGGAGGAGGAAGTAACTGGTTGGCTGCCCGCCTCAGTGGTGTCAGTATGTACTGAATGCCACCCGCATAGGTGGCGAAACGTCTAAGCCTTGTTGTTATCATTTTTGTTTATGTTAAGCAGAGCAAACGTTTTAGAGCATAGCTCTTAAAACGCCGTTCCGGCAGGCGGCGTCGCCGTCGGCGTCGCCGTCAGCGGCAACCGCGCGATGCTGATGGGTAATTTTCCCGCTAAATTTGGCGGAAAATTTTCCCCGCTAAATCTGGCGGAGAAATTTTCCCCGCTAAATCTGGCGGGAAAATTTTCCCGCTAACATCTGAGCGGGAAATTTTCCGCTAAATCTAGCGGAAAACTTTCCCCGCTAAATCTAGCGGAAAAATTTCCCCGCTAAATCTGGCGGAAAATTTTCCCCGCTAAATCTAGCGGAAAATTTTCCCTAATCTAGCGGAAAATTTCTCGCTGAATCTGGCAGAAATTTTCTCCCGCTAAATCTGGCGGAAAATTTTTCCCCGCTAAATTTAGCGGAAAATTTTTCCCCGCTAGATTTAGCGGGGAACTCCCCCTCCTCCTCGGGGTCACGTGACCCCAGGCCACGTGACCCCCCCCTCCCCGGGGTCACGTGACCCCCCCCCCGTGCCTTCCCCTCCTCCTCAAGAGCTGCGCTCTAATTCGGTGTTACAAGGGAGTTGCTTAAACGGCTTTTCATTTTTAATCATGAAGTCCTGGCTTTTGGAACATTTTTACTTGCCATCAATTGTTGATTCCGCTCTTTTCCAGCCTTTTTAGTAATAATTATTTTTGCTTAATCATTTTATATGATTTCACTGTTTGTAATATATATTTTGTTCCTATTGTTTTGTAATAATTTTGTACTTCTCCCCTCTGAAAAAACACCACGTCCCCCTGTAATGACTTTGGTCGTGAGGGTAAAATAAATAAATCCGTATATATAAATAAAAAAGTAGATGGTATAAAGAAAGTATTAGTGTCATAGCAAAAACTAAAAAATAAGAATAGTTGGTGGTATTAGAAAAGCGAGAAGACAACGAAGCTTCTGCTTCTGACTAGTAAATAGTCAGCAGGAAGAAAGAAACCGAATTAGTTTCGAAACGTCAGGACCTGAATATTTAAGGCGCGGTTGTCGATTATAGTACTTAATTTTAATGTATTTTTTCCACATCAATTATGTTGTTTCACTGTAGTTCACTATTTTCACTCTCGTATAAAACATTGCTAAAGTGTTCGAAACACCATTTTCAAGCCTACAATGGATTTATTTAGAGAAGAAAAATATATTTACACAGCTGAAACGTGTCTTATAAAACTGAAGTTCATGCTTTACTTTGCCATTCCGCGATACCAGAGAGATTTCGCTTCTGGTGTATTTGGTTGTCACCAATATGTTAGTCAGCAAAAACCGATAAAATAGTTGCAGATACGTCAGATGGCATAGCAGCAAACACACCGTTTCTTTTTTTCGAGACATTGAACTTGAAACTAAAGTGTACTCTACACCTTTGTTTAAAGCTTCGGAAGAGATTTTCTGCGATAGTCATTACCACTATTAAACAGTTGTTACCTTGTTCATTTTGATCTATACATATAGAAACATACTGAACTTCGTCCATCATCGTCATCCTAACATTATCATCATATTTATTTTACGTGCTAATTACGAGCGAAACGCATTGATTGTCATTCATTATATTCAGGTAGTAAGTAATACAATTTTCAAAAGATCGTTATTTCTGACGACCTACTGCACGTTTTGTTTAAATCCATTTTGGTAAGTTCTCACTTTCGATAGTATATACACATGTAGATTCTGCTGGGGCTGATGTTGACACGGAGACTGTGAACTCGTCAAGCTGCACAGGAGTAGCTGTTTTCCACGATCCCTCATTTGTATTGTTACCTGGTGGGAACATTGATTCATTTAATTTGATAATTCGTCTTTTTTCTACAGTAGTTTGTGCATACTGGATGGAGTGCTGTAACACATGCCTCTGTAGTTAAATTAGACTGTTAAACAAGTAAAAAACCTAATCTGTCACTGGCAGCTAGATTACCGATGATTACAAAAATTTGCTACTTCAAAGCAGCGTGAGGTGACAGTCTAATGCCGATCGAGGATTTGCCAGTATTTGAGTATTAATTAAAAAGCTACTACACTTTCTTCCAACACACGAGTCTATTTTTTAAAGGCGTGACTATCAAGCGTCTTTCGCATTGTAGAAGTAGACAAAAAAAAAAATAGAGCGTCCGCAGGACGGAAAGTTATAGGAAAGGTTGTGTTGTTTACTTCCTTAGTATATGCAATCCCTTTCGAAGACAAAATTTAAAAAAAAAAACAAAAAAACATTACAATAAGCAAAAAAGAAAAAATGAAGGGATGGTATATATATGTTTAATATCTGCGGCTTACCTGGAGAGTATGACATTTACATTACACTTCATCGAACAAAACTTGAACAGTTCTGGCCATCTTGGTTCTGCTTGAATGGAAGTGATAAATCAATTGTAACAAAAACACTGATGAGGGAAAGTACAACGCAGAAAATCCTGGCCAAGAGGTGATAGATTGTCTTCGTCATGAGGGTGTATCGGAGTCCTGGGGCCGAGAGGCTTAGGATAAACATGACAAAAAATAAATATTACATTCTGGGTTTTATCCCACGTTATGTTGGTCGTTCGGAAACAAAGCATTAGAGGTACATTTGAGGGAATCTAATCAAGCCTGTGCTTTGGCCTGGGTGGATGCGGAAGTGTACTTCTGGATACGCGTCTAATCCTTGTAGCAAAGTGCCACCTTTTATATTTATATTTGTACTAGTATCTGTATCTGTGAGGTACTCTATAAAAAACATTCTACAACCGATTATTGAAGACCGACCTAACTACTAACGAGACTTGCATTATCCAGTTGTAGGATTGCGTAGCAGCGATTAGAATGACTGTCTTTATATAAAAAGATTGAGACTCTGCCGCGAGAGCGGAGCGAGATAGAGGGCATCAAGGCGCGTAGTGCCTACATGAACCGGATGTTGCGTGCCAGCCGAACTCTTTGAACTGGACTGCCGCTTGCTCCATGTAGCCGGTGACATTTTTAATTCAGTTTGTTCATACCTCTATTAAATAAAATGAAGGTTAACGTTTTTCAAATTATCACCTTCAAATGCGGAATAGAAAAAAGACGCGAGTGTTGGAGGCCTCCGAAACTAGAATAAGAACTTTGCTCTGTGCGCTGCCGTTAGAATTCGTAGAGTCAGCTTGACTCGATCGTAGCTTTTTCTATTGAATTCTTCCATATTCTACGCGGGATCGTTCTCTTAGGAGTGCACAGATCGGTAAAGAAAGGCAATGAAAGCTACACGCACAGGTGGTTCTTGCAGAGGAACTGCACGGGCAGGTGGATGATAATGATAGGAGCACAATCGCCACGATAAGTCCTGCTGGTGGTGTCTCCTTAATATGGACGCCGCCGCTGGCCCAGAAAAATCGTCCATAATGTGAGAGTTGTCCATAATAACGAGGCAAAAACAGCATGTATTTTCCAGGTTTGTCCCTGAAATGTTGTCTAAACCTGGCGGGGTATCACATGTTGACGGGGTCCATATTAACGCACGCGGCTGTATCGTAAACCAAACGTTATTAATTATTTGTTCAATGCTGAAAATAAACTTATGTTTCTAATTATAAACTTTCTTCGTAAGTCACTTCTTAACTCACTCAAAAACTAGCGCACTGTCATCACTTGTTTCATATTTATCCATCACAGACATTTAAATGCCATGTTCAGGGTGGTACATACATTTAGAGCTCGTGTAATGTTAGTATTTGAGTGAATAAATATTTTACGTGGAGATTCCCCCTCTTTATGCGGGAAAAAACGGAGGGAGAGGAGTGATAGCAGAGCGCACTGCAGGACGTCAGAACGTCGAGCTGTGGTTGGAATGATTAGTGAGTAGTCAAGTAAGCTAGCTTATCGCCACTGCACCCGTGAAGCGGTCCGGGTTAAAAAACCAAGCGTCGAAACGCCGGTGCTCCGCGTTCTAACGTGTTCGAACAAGTGCTGTAAAGGCAAAGTGCGGATGGCCCTGGCGTCTACCCGTTCATCATTCCAACCGGATCTCGTCTTCTCCTCTCCTCATTTTCTGCCCTCATGAAATTGACAGTCAGATGTCATCTGACCACTCTCATGAAACTTAGATATCGTAGAATATCGACGTCTGTCATAATGCAAGCAAAAGTTTAACGCTTTCAGGTGGTTTTTTGCATCGAAATTGTTCTGAATAACATGAAAGCCCCTTGCTTTTTGCATGCAGGTGTTGTCTCTGTGCACGCGAGTACGTGGTACTTGGCTTTGTACTTTGCCTTGCCGTGATACATCATTGGAGTAATTGAACATTGCGTCACCTTTTCGTTCGCTTTTGGTGGCCGTCTACGCACTGTGTCTTGAACGCCTGCAAAGAGGAAGCTTCCAGACAGCAGGATAACTGCAGAGGTGATTAGGATGATTCTTGAGTTGGTCACCGTTTCGGTTAGAATGCTATCCTGAAAATGATAAACAAATTACCAGTGGCTGACAACTTTGAAGTCATACAATACATGGAAGGAGCATTTAAAGAGAAATAGTTAAAATTTGTGAAAGTAATTGCAGTCTTCCGGAGAGTGGAGAAAATATTTTAGTAATTTTTCCGCTGAACTTAAGAGGAATATAATGTCACTTGACTTGACATCACTTGTTTTGACACCTGAATTTTGACACCGTGACGCTACGGTCGCGAGTCGTTTCACTAGAGGGATGGGGTTTATTTATTATGCTTTCAAGTTCAGTGTTTTAAACCGTCATTGACATCAAAACAAAGAATAAAAAAATATCGATGCTCTTACCGCAGAATTGACAAACCTCACTCCAATGTAGGCGCCCCTCCACCTCCTCAAAAGAGGCGCGAGGGCCGGCGCTGGCCAATCGCACCTTCCTTGAGGAAGTGGAAGGGCGCCTCAATTTGAGTGAGGTTTGTGAATTTGGTGGTTGATGAGGAATTCTCTTGTGCACAGTCATGCGTGGCCGGGAAAATTTTGAAGCAGAGATGCGGTAATCCGAAGGCGCGCTTTGGTTTGCCGGCTGCGAGCTGTCGTCCTCTGTGCAGCAAAGATGGCACTCGCCAGGAAACCCTGTCCATCTATGTTTGCGTGACTGCAGCGCCACGTGCCGCCCTTTCCCCAGCCCGGCGACGTATTTGCCAACGAGTGGTCGATACGCGGCCAGGCAACTCCGCGTATCGTCTAAATAACCGCAATATCTGCAGCAAAAAAAGAAAAAATTATGTAAATCAAATTGGTATTATCATAAGACATACCTATGTAAACAAAACAAAATAAAATTCCGAGAACACCTAAGCACTTCTTAAGAGTTGTGAATACGAAATTATGAATGTCGTTTTGCCGCCTAGTCCGTCTGCGGTGTACTGGCGTGGGCGGCCACGTTCCGCTGCTGCGGAGGTTGTAGCCGCCGACGATATGAATGCCTCAGGCTTTCCTCGGCGCCGGAGGAGCAGCGGCGGCCGCAGCCCTACCCCTGCGCGCATAGCCTCTTATACAGGGTGTTTCACGAAAGGTGGACAAATTCGATATTGCGAAAACTTCGCCTTTCAGCAAAAAAGCTTGTGTCTTTTGGTCCTGGAGCGGGGGCCTATTTAGGAAAATTATTAAGGTCCGAGATAATTAAATTCTTAATTAATTTTGCATAATTAACTTTTTTAATATTGTGTTTAAGGGCGTGGTTTGAATTAGAAAATTGCTCAGCGTCATCGAAAAACACTAAATCAACAAATTGCGAGCGATAGAGGCACAGGGAAGCATTTTACGGCTTTCTGAAAAACCGTGCAAATTCGACGGGTTTTAAGTTTCGGTTTGTTATCGGAGCGCATCTCCGCCCCAGCAGCACCGCGCCCCGTGGAGAGATAGTACATCCAACCTCTGCTGCGCTGTCATCGTGCGACGCAGCAGAGGCTGGTTGCACTATCTCTCCACGAGGTGCGGTGCTGCCGGGGCGGAGATGCGCTCGATTACAAACCGAAACTAAAACCCGTCGAATTTGTTGCGGTTTTTCGGGAAGCCGTAGAATGCTACCCACTTCTATCGTTCTGCAATTTGTTGATTTAGTGTTTTATGGCGTGCTGAGCAATTTTCATAAGTGAAACCATGCCCTTAAACCCAATAATAAAAAGTTAATTACACAAAAATATTTAACAATATAATTATCGGGGGTTTAATAATTTTCCTAAAGATCCTGGCCCGGGACCAAAACGACGCACGGCCTTTTTTGGTGTGACGCGTAGCTTTCGCAATATCGGAGTTCGTCCACCTTTCGTGAAACACCCTGTATACCTGACAAAACCTGGCAGATCGCCTCGAGAAGCGGCCACCGAAATCGAAAAGGTAGAGCGGCAGACAACGGATGTGAGGAGAGCCAGCGTGACGGGGCGCCCCGCTGCGGCGAGACGCCGAAACACACTTCTCAAGAGCGAAGGAATGTCCGCTCGTGCTCCTCGCATTCCTTGGGCTACCGCTTCTTTTCTCGTCGGGTTTGGAAACCATGTTTCGGGTCCTCGCCGCTGGAAAAGCTGTGCGCTGACGTCTAGTTCCCCGAGAAATGCCCTGTGCTACCAGGTCCTCGCGCTCCGAATCCGCGACCGGGCACTCTGAGGCTCCGTCGTCGAACTGCCAGGCTGCTGTGGTATCCACCTTTCAAAAACACTCGACCCCAGGTTCAACAAAACGTTTTCGAGCCCAGTCACTGGGTTTGAGGCTAGACTCTCACCGGTGTTCCTGCTAACCCTAACCGAGTGGACTGTGATTTCGATAGGCGCAGTTTCAAACACTGCCTGGCGGCTAAATTCTCGTCTTTTCCCGCTGTATTTTGTGTTTCATAGTGCCTGTAGTTTCCTGGGGTCACTGAGAAAGCATTGTGCCACATTTGAAAAAAACAAGAAAAAAACTGTAAACTATTTTGTTGGGTACGCGCACGACAGAACGAATGCGACTAAAATGTGTCGTTCTAGTTTTTTTTACGATAAGTTCTAAAGGCGCCACGCGATTCGCCGCATGTCAAACGACAAAGGCAGCTTAGCTGTCGAAAATAATTTATAACAGAAGATAGCCGAAAGGCAAGCATTTTTCACGCTAACAAATAACGTGTTTCCCGATGGTCAGGACAAGGATATACAATTTAGCAAGTGTTAACATTCGAACAATGTATTGTACGTACCACACGATGCAGCGTTATCTGAAAAGAATTTATTTGAGAAAGATCTCAAATAACACAGTCACAGTCTGACGACAGTCACATCTTGACGATCGGACAGAATCCAAGATGACTTCGTTTTGGGAGCACGTTTCGGGAGGAGCATCTTTTTTCACCGTAGCACCAAGGCAAAGGAACGAACGCGACTGACCCGTTTCCCACTCAACCCGGACAACTCTATTTTTGGAGATGACTGAGGATTCTATGCGGATTATCTCTGGGAGGGGAAAACAATATTCGCCAAATCGATTCGAGGGCCGTTCGACGTCCTGCACCTCGTTCGTTTTTCTGTAAATGTCGAGCAAAAAAGCTTGAATGGCAGGCGCTTACCAGCCTTATTTCTCATAATGGAAGATAACACACGAAAGGTAGGCGGCACGCATAAAAAATTAAGTGGAAACTTTCAAGAGGAACTAGAAAGCGTCGGATGCAACAGCGCAAAAACGTGGGTAGAGAACCGCGCTGAGCAGGTCTCCACAGTCCAAGAGAGTGGCAGAACATTTCTAGCTGATAGAGGGCGCGAGAGTCGCACCAGCCACATCAGCATCAGCCACATGGTGGTGGCCCAGGAGCGTTTTTTAGAAAGGTGTTACTAAGGCAACGCCTGACACGAGAGCGGCGGGCGCTCTCGTGAAACAGCCGCTGACGGCTATCTAGGAGCCATTTTGCTCAGCCAATGGGAGGATGAGACTTTCTTTAGCGTTTTTTTTGCGGTTACAGACACCGCGGGCTTTAGTCCATGGGATTTTCGCATTAAAAGAAGTATCTTTATTAGTAGACTTTACAATTTTCATTTCAAGCCAACATAATGTATGTCATACACACAGCACAGACATATGAAAACACTAATGCATTCGGCTGGAGTACGCTATATTAATTCGTTTAAAATATATTTTGGGGAGGTCGAGTGATCGAAGACACGTAGAACGAAACGCGCTATTTATGTGCTGTTAATGTGCTACTTTTCATCAGCTACTTAGGAAACTCTCATTCCATGTTCCCCGACTACATAGTGATGCACGACTTTTTTTTTACCTTTTGACTTAGAATCTGGCCTTCTACTGACAGGCAAGCATATATGTATCACACGCTTAAAAGCTCAGGCGTGGACTTCTTCACTCCCTTTGAAAAGATAAAGGAAAGTGTGCTACACATGTTTCCTCCCTTAGTTTTATATATATGCATATTTTGCCTCATGTACGTCTACTCATTTTAAGGGCTACCATCCGTATGAGGGCACAATAAAGCACACATTGGATTGACTGATATCTGAGAGGCAAAAGTATTACAGAAAACCAAAGCCAACTATCAAATTGAACTGTGCGTTATTCATTGAGAAAAGAGTGCAGATACGTCATATGGTTGTTTCAAATAATATTATGAGTTGTGGGTCGTATTGTGTCAGGTTTTTTTTTCGGGGGGGGGGCGGGCAGAGCAACACCGCACATGAGACTTTGGTGTAGACACGAATATGCCCACATATGCGACAATTTTACTTGTTCGTAAATCCAGATGATGATCTCTGCACAGTTTTTCGGAGAATTAAACTGGCTCATATATTTGTACAGAAATGTGGGAGTGTCTCTGTTTTCATGCCGTGCTTGGTTTAAAAATCAAGCAAGATCGAGCGATCGACCAGAGACACAGCGGCGAAAAATAACGCTTAAATTACGCATTATGCTGGCTTCTGGTTGACATTCGCTTAGCGATGAATGTCCTTCTTTATCATATCATTGAAGAGCTTCACCCGGAAAATGTTCAGCTATACCACGGTGTAGATAATACTCTTCAGGCGAGGACAGCGCGCTCCTCGCGCACGTGCCCGATAAAGTTCGCTCTTCACTCTCTTTCTTTCTCTCTCACTATGGTTTCAAGCGGCGCTGGCAGATGACTCGTCGACCCGTGGGCACGGCAGCAAGACGGCTCGTGCCGCCTCATGCACCACACGCGCAGAGCTCCAGCGAGGTTGTCGCACGTGCAGAAAGACCACGATGTACCGAGGTGTCATGGCAACGAGATAATTTTTTCGCTCTTCACACAGTTTCGCCGTTTGGCCGCCGGCGACACTGTCAGCCGCGGGCACGGTGGCAGCGGAATAATGCAGCCTGTCGGATGCCCGTCGAGCGAACGCTATCTGATTCCTCGCGCCGCGCGTTCAGCCCCGCCGTGTCCTCACCTAAAGAACATGTATCTTACACCGTTGCTATAACGCAAAAGGCATGCGCCTGCACGAGAGAGTAATTAGAAAAAAATATATATAAAAATATAACACAACTTCGAATGTCCCCATTGGAATATGGACCTCAGAGCCTAAGGTTTTAAGCCCGAAACTCAACTGCATTCCTTTTTTTATTGTCCCGACGCTCAACCACTCGCGCCAAGAAGATTCTTTATGCTTTTCTTAGCTTCACGAAGGAAAGACTACAGAAGTTTAGCTGGTACGCTGCCATTCTCCTCTCCTAAGCCGCGTATGCTGAGTTCGCGTTACGAGACGTTCATCGGACATGCTACAGTCTTCGGAAGACCTCGCGAGAGGGAGAAGTGTATACTGAACAGGAAGTAGCCGTAGAGAAGCGGCGACATGCTGAGTATACGACTGTCTTTACTCAATAAATATTTTTGGGACATTTGAGGCTTTGCGACCCACTATTTCAATCGACGAAATATAGCCCTTCAAAGAAGCACAAGCCAGTACGCTCACATTTACGTAGTCTGCGGTGAAGCAAGCAGATGCCTTGTTTTTTCTACATTGTTGTCTACATTCTGTTGAGAATCGAAAAGCCCCAGTCGTACTGCTCAGGATCATGCAAAAGACACGGTGTTCGACGTAGACATGGTGATTGCGGACAGAACTCACGCATGCCTGAAGCATGTTGCTTTATACGCGTGTATGCTTCGAACACATGACTCTCCTCTGCCCGATGCGTTAGCTGTGTGACCGCAGCCGGAGGATCGCGTGTTTTATTAAAGACGATGCGGATACATCATTTTATGTTTCAGAAACCGTGTCCACACCTTCTGATGTGAGAGCCGATGGTCTAACAGCACTGCGTCCAAGAACGCCGCTACCAGCAGCAGCCGAGCAGAGCGAAGGCGAAGCCGGAAGATCCCAGCACGCGCAAGATTCGGCACCAGGAGAGGACCGCTATGGTAACCTGCGGGAACGAGATGAAACTGTTGGCAACGTGACTCAGGACGTGTGTGGTTTCTCGTGAAACGCATTGGGTCCAATTGTTCCGAGGATTTTTAGATACAGACACAGCGAAGTAAGCGCTGAAAAGGCGTCAAAAAGATCCGTCAGAGACAGAGTAGCTCGTCCTAAAATCCGCAGGGGTTTCAAGGAGGAGACGAATTCTTCGGCACCAGACAGTTTATGTTGTGACAGCTGTATAATGTCTTCGATATAAGTCAAAGAACAAAGAGCGGGTCGGTGAAAAGACAAGAATCAATGAAAGAATAAAATACATTTAGGGACAAAGACAGACACCATAGTTGTTTCCAACTATCAGCAAACATTTACTGATCTTCCCTTAGATGGGTTGCACTCTCCCTAACAACTTCCTAAACTGAAGAGGATTCATATAAAACACCAGGAAACGAAAAGAAACACATTAATTGAGAAATAAAAAAACAAAAGACTAATAAAGAAATGGAAAAAGAACTTTCAGCCTTTCCACTCTGGTGAAGAAGGGAAGACTAGCGAAGCTGTACAATGCTGGGAATGAAGTAATGGCCGCCGCAAGGCGCTGCAACACTAAAGTGAAAAGGCTCGAAAAGTTGCCGCCATCTAGCGAGCGACGGCGGCAACGAGAAAACCGGCAAGACGGTTGCCTGGTTGCCGCCGTCACTCATGAATGGCGGTAGCTGTCCAGAGTTCTGAGTCATCATGTGTTTGCTGACGGACACGACGCTGGGGAAACTAGCCTTTAACAGCTCCGCTGTAAAAAAGGAAGATTCGTTGAGCAATACGCCATTCAGACGGCCAGCATAAAGGTATACCATTAACATAGGTCCCTTTTCGATTGGGGAATCAGGCGGCGCTCTTGGGTCGCGAGCGCATGCTACAAGCGGAGGATCGAGAAATGGTTCGCCGCCTCGTCCCAAAGATCGTGTGAATGGGGTACAATTCAGTTCTGGCTTCAGGTAGTTAAAGGGACAATGAAGGCGATTTCGGATATTTTTTCGGAGATTAAACTGGGTACCGGGCACGTCTCAGGCCACGTTGCCCGAATTTCAGCCCAAACCGTGGCGCTTGCGTGCCGCGCAAATCAATTAAACAGTGGCGGTAATAATCGTACTGGCATCAACTGGGGTGACGCCCTGAGAGTTGCGGGAGAAGCCAGGAGAAGCAGAGCTCACGTGACCGTTGCGGGGCTAAGAAGCGCGACGTCACAAGAGATGCGTCAGCGATTGGTCGAAACGAGAGACGTGCCCTACGCCACGTTTTGGTTCGCGATTTTTAGGACTACTGTTCTAATTTCCGCTTGAATAACCATGAAAAGCTTAAATCGGACCGGAAATGATGACTAAACCGTAAATAAAACAGCATAATTGTTTCTCTCTTTCACTACGCTGAACGCTGAAACGGGCCAAGAGCAACTATGGGCAAACAAAATAAAATAAAAGAACACGCGGGAGGCGTTTGGTTTTGGTTTCAAATGTCGGTGTCGTGTTTACTTGCAGAGAACATGCTACTCTAAGGATTCTGCCAAATGTGTAGGCATGCCAAATTCGTGCGCTGTAGATGGCTGTTTTAACGGTCGACTGAAGGCCAGTATTCGGTCCGGAAATGCTAGTTTTCACGTGTGGGTTGCTGTTTGTGTTCTTTGACGACAAAAAGAGGGGATGTCCGACTTTGGTGAAAACCCAAAAAATGATGCGGTTAATTTTCTCCTTCTTGGGAATGTCCCCCGCGGAGGAACCGGTTCCCGGAACGGCTGAACCGCTGCCGCTCTCCCCTCGGCATCTCCCCCGTGTCCCTGTCCTTCGGCAACGCGCCGCTCCCGTCTCGCCCGCGCAAATGTTGCTCACTGCTTCCCTGCTCGTGGCCGGCTGGGCGGCCTCCGTCGGGAGATGGCGGAGGCCGCCACACACGTACTCCCATTCCGTTGGTGTTAGGTCACTGAACAAAAACCCGAACTCGCTCGCGAGGCGGCATTGTCGTCCATGTTGACAGATTCGACGAAACGACTGCGCCACCGCGTTGCGGTAACCAGAGTCTCGATCTCCTAAATACTGAAGCGATAGCGACTATTCACACTTGACGTCACTTCCCACATAATTTTCCTTTTCGAGGCCCAGAAATGAGAATGGAGCAGACTTGGACGTAGTTCAACTACTCTACTCAAACTACTGTAGTTTAACTACTTTTCTGAGTAACTTGGTAACTTTCAATTACAACTTTATTTGGGTAATTAGTAGTTTAACTTAACTACATTTTTCAGGTAACTTCTACTCAAATTACCAACTACTTTCGAAATCTAGTGCTAATTTTTCACCACAAAAGTTTGAGCGCCGAAATACATAAGATGCCGGCAGATGAAGTGACATTTCCGAGCAAGGGGGCAGCCGTAAAAACTGCATCACAAGCGTCCTTGGGCCAAGGTGGCGACGAGCAGCCAAAACATAACACCGGCGCGCACGAACGCAGGAACAGATGCTTCACAAGCCTTGGTCGGGTTTTGACCTAATCCGGTAATGCACGCAGGCGCCGCGCTTCCAGCTGCAACCATGAAAGACGGGGACATGCCCAGGGTTGTTGTTGTTTTCATGTTGTCTGCCTTTAGTAAGGTCTGACTCAAGCGGTTTGGGGGTTTCCCGGGTAGGCCGTAGGCGCCACTGGAATGACCTCGCAGCTGGGCGCCTGTTCCCATGGTCGCCTCGTCGTCAGCGCATACTCCCTTGCAAAGCCGGACTCCCCCGCACATAAGCACAGACACGGATAATCCGTTCATGGGAGCACCTTCCCGCTTCGAACGGCAACTGTAGAGCGACGATGCTTGTTCACGTAATCTTTCGCGTCCTTCCGATACCGTAGTCGCCGGGGAGGATTGCGAGTCACCCTTGGGAGATCCCTTTGTTGGCCCCGGCGTCAGCGGCGAAGTATACTGCATTTCATCTTTTGGTAAACCAAAACAATTTTTTCTTCAGTAGCGTAGCACTAGCACCGCAACGAAACGCACAGTCGTCCGGAGGATCTCATCGTCGTGGCGCGAGACTTGAACCCTTGACGGTCAGGTGCACTCGCTCAGCGTACTCTCCGAACGTCGTGGGAATAACAATCTCAACTTGCCCCCCCCCCCCCAAAAAAAAAAAAAATTTTTTTTTTTTTTTATAAAAGACTTTTTAGCAAAGGCGAACCTCACATGTTTCGTCATGGACACCGAAGATGCTGACACTCGCTTTCCCGACCCTGAACAGCTTGTTTATGAAATTCAACGCTGCCGTTCCCCCCAGCGCGTCGGTGGAACGTCTTTTTAGCTTGGCTGGGAACGTCTTTAGGAGGAAAAGGGGAAAACTCTCTGATAAGGACTTTGAAAGTCAATTGCTTCTGCGAGTGAATAAACTATTTTGGTGAAAACGCAAGCCATAAAATGACTGCATTTATTTTAGGCTCGCAGGGGTTTTCACGGATCAAAACTGCTGTTCATTTTGCTACCAGAAAAATATAAAAAGTAACTTCGAAAGTAACTTCAATGTAACTCGCTACTTTTTACAGTAGTTAGTAGTTTACTCAATTACTATTACAAATGCGTAATTTCTACTCTACTCCAATTACTTTTGGCGTCAATACTCAGTAACTTAACTTAACTACCTTTTTTGAGTAATTTGTACATGTCTAGGAATGGAGATAGTTCAGTTTCGGTTTCTTTACTTATTTCGTAGGCACAGAGATACGCGTCACAAATGTCTACAAAAAATTAGGCAGCGTATGCTAGGTTCTCAAGAAGCCTAAGAACACCATTTAAAAAAGTTAAATAAAATCGTCTTCACTGTCCCTTTAAGCTCAAGCTTGGAGAAATCAAGAGAAGGAGCAGCGATTGTGAAACGTTCTATGGCACTCCGATCATTGGCCTGTTTTAGAAGTTTCTTTTACAAAAGAATAGCACTCTCATATTTCTGTAGAACTCACTCGTAATTTATGTACACAGGTTAGAGTACTTTCATCCCAAAAACCTAACAATCTGGACTACATGTCATTGCAGCCTGTTCTCCAGCTGAATCTCACCGTCATGTCCAGAAGGCGAAGAGGAGTCACCAATATTCGTAGCATTCATAATCGAGAATGCTGTGATCCGACAATACTAGGGGGCGACTTTCCGTGGCAATGCAGTAAATGGTGCGGTTAGGTGCCCTTTCCCAAACTGAGCGCCGCCGATTAAATGCTGCGCGCGCGCTCCCCTCTCCTGGGAAATGCCACAAGAAGTTCCCCCGAGCATAGCTGTAGACCTTCAAAAAGTAAATGAGCCCACAGCTTACTCACAAGAGAGACAGCCAAAGCAGCATCAGCCAAGAGATTCCCCTCAACGGAATTTTCGACGGAGAGTGTAGACGTGTACGTACTGAAGGCGCAGCACTCGTTGACGAAGATCAGCAAAGCCGATCCCAACACGAAAATCTAGAAAGAAACGCCACAGAAGACTGGGCTGTCACGTTCGTGCTGATTGGCACAAATTCATTAGCGATAAAAGGCAAAGGGTGCATGCGAAGCTTGTATTGATCCAACATATTGAGGACGAGAAAAGATCAAACACAGAACAAAATCGAGACGAAGTTGCAAGAATACCGAACTCAGTTGGTTGCCGGCGAGCAATACCATACGGAATAGAAACGAAACATGATGTGCCGAAACAAGCAATGGAAAGCTAATTTAAGCGAAAAACCCCAAACGAAACAACTAAAATCACCATTCGTAAGAAATTCCCGAACGCTTTTCGTGTCCCTAAAATAAAAAATACTGCCCGGAAAGTAAAAAAATTAAAAATACAGACGTTCAGGATTTTCCTGTAATACGAAATTAGAGCGCAGCTCTTGAGGTTTAAGAATCCTGACATAGATGATTCTGTAGAGGATAGAGGATATTGTGAAGCCGCATTTTATAAAGCAGTGGCCTGTGACGTCAGATGAAATCACAGTTTACCAGCTAAATTTAGCGGGAATATTAACCGCACGTGAGCTCAAGACTAATTCAGATTCCCCGCTAGATTTAGCGGGAAAATCGACCGTCGCGCGACCTCAACACTCGAATTCAGTTTCCCCGCTAAATTTAGTGCGTAGAAATAGTGTCACATGAGTTCCTGTCACATGACCTATACACAAATTCGGTTACCCCGCTAAATTTAGCGGAAAAACGAAATCGGTGTTGAGGTCATGTGAGTGTAAATTTTCCCGCTAAATTTAGCGGAACAACTGAATGCGCAGTGCTGCATTATAGGTTGGGTTCCATGTTTTTGGTACTTATTTTTCTTCACATTCGGGGTTATCTTTTGTTGTTTATCCTTGGCCCTGATTCGGTAGTTTTTCGGTGTCTATTTGGTGATATCACAAATAGACACCAGTTCACAACTTGGGGATTTTACCATATGAGCCCCGATAAAGCCACAAATCGGGGTTTAACGGGGCTCATAAGCTAAAAACAAAGGTAAATCTGGCGCGCTCTAGAAAACATGATGCTATATGCGTTATTTATGACAAATAAGGCACATAGAAACAATTTCCGAAGAATCAAGCAGCGTCGCGGACAGTTCAGTGCGGTCGGTGCTCGAATATAAAAGTTTCCTGCTTTGGAACGGTGGTTTGTCTTCTTCAAAGCAATCTTCAATTTGGTGTTTTCGGTTTTACCGATTTCGGGCAAAAACTCTTCGGGGGTTATTTTCGGTGATTATCGGTATATACATAAAACTCGGAACCCTGATTATGGGGCGTCTCGGACCAACGCACCAATTCAGTTTCTCCCGCTAAATTTAGCGGAACATTGAATTGGTGTATTGGTCTGTGACGCCCAAACGCTAACGCGGCGCGGTTACACCGACGTCGACGGAGACGCCGCTAAACGCGGAAACGGGCGCCTAGGAGCTGCGCTCTAAAAGTACAGCAAACTAAACCTTTCGCACTCGCTGTGACTGCAGTGTGTCTCGGCTGTCAGTTTATGGCCGTAGATTAATCTGGGTCTACGCGACACTAAAGGTAAATATCA
>JAZHYW010044983.1:0-13967 GCA_037355805.1 Ixodes ricinus | reverse complement strand
AAATGTGTCAACTGTAAAGGCAAACACCCTGCATATTCTAGGTCATGTGAACACTTTAAAAGAGAAAAAGAAATTCTGACCCTGAAGGTGAAGGAAAACATCTCCTATCCCGAAGCAAAGCGTCGCCTCTTGGGTTTTCAAAGAGGCTCTTTTGCCGAGGTGGTGCGCCGGGGACCTGCACCGCCTATGGCGTCTGTGGGAACGCAAGTGTCCTATGGGGACCTTGCACAACCACTAAAGTCCTCTGGTCCCAAACTAAAGGTGCAACTTCCAGGGCGTGCTATCTCAGCTGCCCAGGCAGGTACCCTCCCCAACCGTGCGAAGGGCTCGGATGTATCAACCGAGCAGACGGGGGCCACCCCGTCACAGAAGAAAGGTACTTCTGGAGCAGTGCACACTGCTCCACCCCGAGACGACAGGGTGGATGCTGGTCCGTCAGGATCCACCCGAGCACAGGGGTCTGCGTTCCCTGCACAGGGTTCTGCACCCCTGCTTCTCCGTCCCAGCCATCACGAGGTCGGGGATTCGGTCCCTCTGCCCCTGGTGGATCTCGGAAACCGGGGGAGCCGTCGAGGTTACAGGCCTCCAAGGAGGAGCCCCTTTTGGCTCTAGATGAGCCAATGGATGAGAGTGGGTCAAGGTCCGACGAGGACAGACCCCACTCGAGTTCTGAATCTCTACTTCCGGCACCCAGTGGCACCACGGGCAGGCCGAATGACACCTCCAAAAAGAAAAATGCTCCGCGCGTAAAGATTGACTTTAAGTCGTAGAAAATTTGCTTACTTTTGACAGTTATTTTTATTTTTATTTTTGAACTTTACAATGGTGCACAATTTTAGCATCATGCAGTGGAATTGTCGCGGCCTTCTTCGTAACATTGATGACATACATTTCTTTCTTGATGAGCTCCGTCCTGTGGCCTTGTGCCTACAGGAGACATATCTGAGTGACACCCACACAAAAGTGCTACATCGTCATCAGGTTTTCCGAAAGGACCGCATTTCCTCAAACCCTTCGGGTGGTGTAGCAGTGGTAGTCCAGAGTGGAGTAGCCTGTGCCCCAGTCCCTCTACAGACTCCACTTGAGGCAGTTGCTGTTCGAATTCTTCTTGACCGCCTCATTACTGTTGTATCGCTCTACTTGCCACCCAACACTCCACTGCATTTGCAAGAACTTCAGGGACTCGTCGGCCAGCTGCCCGAGCCCTTTTTATTCTTGGCGATTTTAATTCCCACCACCCCTTGTGGGGTAGTCCTCGACAGGACTCCCGTGGTGGAGTCATTGAACGACTTTTATTATCATCCGGGCTATGTCTTTTGAACAAAAAAGAAGCAACGTTTTTTAGTGCCGCCCATAACACTTTTACAGCTATTGATTTGTCCTTATCATCACCATCATTACTCCCATGTTTTTCATGGCAAGTTTTAAACAACCCTTTTGGCAGCGATCATTTTCCCATTATTTTAGAAAGCGTTAAACCGATTCCGTCGATTCCGACTCGCCTTCCTAGGTGGAAGTTAGAGAATGCCGACTGGTCTATTTTTGAATTAGAGGCTGTGATTGATCCATCTTTGCTTCGTACTATGAGTCCCGACAATGCGACAGTTTATGTCTCTGAATGTATAATTAGTGCGGCTTCGAATTCTATTCCTCAAACATCTGGACATCTTCCTAAGAGGTGCAGACCGTGGTGGACTAAGGAGTGCACAACCACTCGCAAGGACCAGAATAAAGCCTGGGGAGTTTTCCGTCGGTACCCTACCAATCAAAACCTAATTGCATTCAAGAAAAGTAGGGCTAAGGCGAATTGGACACGAAAACAGGCTAAAAGGGTTTCATGGACGAAATATGCGTCTTCTATAAATAGCCTTGTTCCAGCGAAGGAAGTGTGGGACCGCCTGCGAAAAGTCCGAGGAGACTACCAACCCTTCCGAATTCCTCTTTTTCCCTTGCCTGCCGTATCTCTCAAAGATCAGGCAAATGTTCTTGGTATGCACTTCCAGCATGTATCTAGTTCTTCCAACTTTAGTGTAAAGTTTAGGAAGTTTCAGTCTACTGCTGAAAAGCAATCAATCTCGATGTCAGGATATGACCGGGCAGCTTACAATAGACCGTTCAGTATGTGCGAACTGGAAGTGGCGCTTGGTGTAAAAAGCAGTCTGCACCAGGTCCAGACAGGATTCATTACGAAATGCTGAGGCACTTGTCCCCAGCATCATTAAGTCATTTGCTTATGTTTTTTAATCATCTATGGAAAGTAGCTGCTTTCCCTCGATGCTGGAAAAGCGCCCACATTATTCCTCTTCTGAAGCCTGGTAAAGACCCCTCTCTTCCGGCGAGTTACCGTCCCATTGCGCTCACTAGTTGTCTTGGGAAGACCTATGAAAGGCTCATCAACCGGCGTCTGGTGTATTTTCTGGAGGAAGAAAATATTTTGGACATTAATCAGTGTGGATTTCGGGAGGGACGATCAGCCACAGACCATTTGGTTCGTTTGGAGACTTTTATCCGTGAGGCATTTGTACATCGGCAGCATTGTGTCTCGGTATTCTTCGATCTGCAAAAGGCCTATGATACCACATGGAGGTATGGAATTCTTCGAGATCTGCACAACTATGGAGTACGAGGGCGCATGCTCCAGTGTATACAGAATTTTTTAAGTGACCGGACTTTTCAGGTCCGCTTGGGTTCTACACTGTCTGATGTGTTCCCTCAGGAAAATGGAGTCCCTCAGGGAGGAGTTTTAAGTGTTACTCTGTTTGCTATAAAAATTAACAGCCTTGCGAGTGTGATACCACCGTCTGTGTTTTACTCATTGTATGTGGATGATGTGCAGATCTCCGTTTCTTCTTGCAACCTCTCCAGCTGCGAACGACAACTACAACTTACAGTCAATAGGATGAGCAAATGGGCAGATGAAAACGGCTTCACTTTTTCTCCCGAAAAAACTGTCTGTGTTCCCTTTTCGCTCCGCCGGGGATTGTCGCTTGATCCTTCCTTGCATTTAAACCACATTAACATACCTGTTCACCAGGAACACAAATTTCTGGGCATAATTCTCGACAAGAAACTCACTTTTGTACCTCATTTGAAGGAACTGAAGCGCAAATGCTTAAAGTCATCGAACATTCTCAAGGTGTTGTCCCACAACTCGTGGGGATCTGACAGGCGCTGCCTCCTGCGACTCTACAATTCCTTAGTTCGGTCTCGCCTTGACTATGGTGCAATTGTGTATGGATCTGCACGTCCATCTACACTAAAGATGCTGGATCCGGTTCACCACCTGGGGCTCCGACTGGCTACGGGTGCTTTTCGCACTTCACCTGTGTTGAGTTTGTATGCAGAAACCTTTCAGATGTCACTTGAGAAGCGTAGACAGTACCTTAGCCTTTCTTACGCTTGCAGGGTCTATTCTAACCCACAACATCCATCCTACAGTACCATCCGTATCTGTCGATTCTCCCAACTTTTTGAAAACAAACCATGTATTGTACGTCCTATTAACTTCCGCATTCAAAGCCTTTGTGCCTCCCTCCAGTTTCCACTCAATGATGCTGTCATACTAAAGCACCAAGAAAAAGTTGCTCCGTGGGACGAAGTTCCGATCTTCTGCGACTGGTCGCTCACAAAGTATAATAAACGGGCTATTTCTGCTCAAGTCCTGCAGCAGGAGTTTCAGTCGTTGCAGGAGACATATAGAGATTATACAGAGTTCTATACTGATGGGTCGAAATCTTCATCTTTTGTTGGTTGTGCCGTATATTCTGGTGCCTTCGCGAAAGCTTTGCGAATGGATAGTATGGCAAGCATTTTCTCTGCAGAGATTTATGGTGTCTCTCTAGCCATTGAACATATCATGAGTAACAACATATTAAAGGCTATTCTCTTTGTCGATTCGCAAAGCGTGATACAGGCTCTTTCTTCTAGACTGCCCACAAAGAACCTTCTTGTACTACATATACGGTCTAAAATAAACCGGGCTCTCCAACTCGGACACACCATAAGATTCTGCTGGGTGCCCAGTCATGTAGGAATTCCTGGGAATGAGCAAGCAGACAAACTGGCTGCAAGTGCAAAGGACTTGGCAGCATCTCTTGGGCTACCCTATCAGGACCTTAGGCCACTTTGGAAGAAAGCACTTTTGAAGACATGGCAGTCGGAGTGGGACGTGGAGTGTAACAATAAACTTCATGTCATTAAACCCATCTTGGCTCTGTGGGAGAGCTCGTTCCATAAGGTACGTCGACTGGAGGTTCTATTATGCCGCCTGAGGATTGGTCATTCACGTCTGACTCATCTACATCTTCTTTCTGGCGAAGACGAAAAGCTCTGTGCCCATTGTGGGGAAGAACTGACAGTTTTGCACATTTTATGGCATTGTAGATTTCATCACCAACATCGCCGACAAAGTTTTCCTGAACTTTTTAGAGGTCACCTTCCATTTCATCCTATGTTTTTGCTTGGTGATCATCCCTTAGTGCCACTTAACCGTGTTTTTGACTTTCTTAAAAAGACTGGATATATACATCAGCTGTAACTTTTACCATGAAAACTTTAATATCTCTTTCCTAGTATAGCCGTCTTAAGTAATTTTGTCTCGCGCAATATGGCTTCAGTTTCTTGTGCGCCATAAAACCCCAATTGTCATCATTCACAGGTTCCCTGGATTTTGGGGGCACTTGTAATGCTTTTGATTTTTGTTGCGGCATTTGCAGCTTTTTTCTGGAGATGAGCTGATGAAAGGCCATGCCAGAGTAATAAAATAAATGCAAAGGATGTTTGCAGGAAAGAACAAGTAGTGTCCTTCAAAGTAACTCATGTTTCATATATAAGTTGCACCCTTTAGGTGGTGCAATATGGCTGTGGGTGAATAACTTTGGTCTCAATTTATCTAAGTGAAGAACCTTATTTACCTTTTGCCACATCTAGCAGATACTCAAGGCGATTCAACTTGGATACATTACTCCTGCTATCAAATGTGCATCGTTTGAACGTTTTGACTCTACTATCGTGTTCCAATGAAATACAAACACCAGAGCCCGTGCCCGTCAACAGGTTCTGCGCCTGCAGGAGGCATCTGTAAACTGGCAAAACGTCGGGGTTGAGAGTAGCAGTGCTGCGAGGTCGTGCGTCCTATTCCAATGTGCTTGAACCTCGCTTAGTACAGCCCAAGCGTCCACGCTGCACCGGTGTTGTGCTGCAAGTTCCTTCACTGTTCGCATTTAATTCGAACCCGATAGAACGGCCACTATGCTTGGTGTCGATGTCCCGTATTGCTTGCATATGTTGCGAGATATGCAGTACTTCGGAGCAGATGCTTAGGCCTATGCAGTTCTCACATCTTATGGTTGTTAGTCCTTGTATCTGAATTAAATTGACATATACGCCCGTTCATGGCAAAAAGTTCAGGGGAGGTTTCGCCGCAGTTTTCTGCAGAGATAACCACCTAATGATTCTGGATGATATGACGATATACATGAAAACACGGTTTTTCCAATAATTCTTACTAAGCTCCTCTAGTCAGTCATAAAATGGTTGGAATCAGCCTCTTTATGAGTATTGTAACTTGTGTCATTGTGTACTTTTCTTTGCCCTCACAGATACCAGAAACAGTGAAGTGTGGCAGATGTAACCTTTTCAGTTTTCTTAGCTATCAATGTAGTGACCAAACTCCTACTTGGTCATTAAACGATAGAAATGCATACAGTAACTGATGTGCCCGTCTTCTTGTCTTCGGTAACAAGTGGAAAGACATGTGCGCAAATAACAGTCATCAAAACCATTAACAAACTTTTAGGGCACTAAGAAGTTTGTCTAACACCTGCTCAAGGGCAGCAAGCCCAGCTTACAGTCAGATCCACCAGGCGCTGCTGGCTTCTGACGAGTTGCTCCGCCACGTTGTCCACAGAATGTCGCTTTGCCCGGGGACACGGGTGGTGGGGGCGGCTGGGCGGCTGGCTCCTGAGCGCAAACACAGAAGGCAGTTGTGAACCATGCTGGGGAGGACAACAAGAAAAGGCAAGAACTACCGCCAGAAGTGGCGGGAGTACTATGACATCTCTGGGCAGTCCGTGAATAATGAAAACATAAAACTTGTGCATATTAAAAGCGCATGCGGAAACGTCACAAGCTGCACTCAGAGCAGTTTTTGTTTGCAAACAATGATAACGCATGCTGCAAATGACACTTGTGGGTGCCACTCTGTTCCTGGAATTTCCCAAAACATTTACTGCTGCTTTCCGCATCCGATGATGGTACAGCCTGAAAGTGACGTGGGGTTAAGGTGAATTTAGCTATCATCAAGCAATAATAAACTGTTGGAGAGAGAAGAAAGTTAAGCAGTATGTCGGGCATCCCTGAACCCTGCACAAATCAATGATCACATGTAAACTTGTGTAATCTCACGTAAATTGGCTAGAGTGAAGTCTCTCTTCCGAAGACATCATCCGCATGGCACTGTAAATAATGGCAGTCGGATGATGTCCTCGCTTCTTGCACCTGAACACACTCTCACAGAGTTCTACTGTTCCCCGTATTACAAAAGACATTGTAGTGTAATAACGATGTGTGCACCAACTAAAGGTATCACAGTCGACAACTCCTAATAGAACAATTAATTTTCTTGTGGTTGCACAGATTATGACATTTCGAGGTAAAGACGAGTATAACACAAGTGCAGCATGTACATTTGAACCCCATAACTGGAACACAAGCGTCCAGATGAATACTCTAATCAAGTCTGCATGTGACACGAGTGCTCACTGTTTAAACAAATCTTTAAATGCTGCCTCTTTAATTGCATTATTTATGCTCTAATCTTCGCTAGATATGCTCACGTGTTCTACTGAGTACCTTTTAGCAGCATACTGATACTGGTACATTCTCATCAAGGAATCGATAATCATAGGTAAAACTAGGTTAACTCGTTTAATGGGTTAACCCATTAATCGGCACTACTTTTTGTAGTGCATGTATCATTAAAATTGTTAGCAGTTTCTTAGGAAGCACAATGCTACACTTCTGTGAAAGACTTTTATTGGTATTGCAATAACAGTTTCTTACACACAGAAGGTTCCCCAAGGGGAACATCGTTCACAAACGAGATACACTGAGTTCACTGGAGAAGTCAGTTACGACATTATGCATATTGTTTCTGCCTCAGCCTACTTGTGTAACGTCTCGTGCAGTGGATGTGCAGGTTGACTTCGCACTTTTTGCACATTATTAGGGAGTTATTTTGGAAAGATGGCAGCGTCCTTGCTTTCCGGGCGGAACCATGTGATGGCCACTTCCCTTCCTGCTTCAGGAAATACAGGGCCCCAGATGGACCCGGTACTTCTTGTTCCGAGGCAACTTCTCCGAAAATGCCTTTTACAATGATTCGTACAAACTGCAATTTGTCATGTTGAGGCTCAGTCTGCAGGTGTACGTGCAGCCTTCATGCTGCAACTCGCAGCGTTAAAAGCAGATTATAAAACAGTGGACCATACCATTTCTTAGTACGAAGAGCGGGCTTGTAGTCACTAAAAACATATTAAGCAAATTAACGCCCTATGTGAGAATTGTATTGCTGAATGAGTTTGGGCTGTTCTACTGAAACTCTCATGCGCTGTGTTCGACTCTAGCGGGTTGTGCTCACCATGATATGAACACTGTCATTGTTCGTTGCCACACACACGCACTTGTTACCGTTCAATTAGACGGCAAGCACTTTCCGTCGCGGCGCGAGTCAAACTCTCCGCGACCTTTCTTGCTGAGTTGTTTGGTGTCTTCAAAAAGAAACGTTCTTAGCCTTGCATCTCTTGCTGTTCCTGTGCTCGGAATCCCAAGTGTTTCAGCTCTAGCAGAAGGCTGTGTGATGTAAAGAATGTGTCCATGAACACGGAGTGATCAGTGGGCACAGAAAAACAGTTCAAAGCAGTAAGTACCACACGGCTGCCCAAAGGTTCTCTGGTTGATGCTTCACCACTCTTTCCACCGTAGATATCAATATGAAAAGGATATCCCGATGAAGAGCACTAGACCTACTGCTTATGCCCAAAACTAAAGGGCTTTCTTTTGATGAGTATCCTGTAACTGTGCCGTACACAGTAAGTCACCATTTTGTCAACCTCACTGAGCTCCGTGGCGAATACACTGAACTGCAGCAGGCTTTTGTTGACTTCTTGCGAAAGCGGACGAACTTTCAAAATCATCTCCTCCTTGTTCAGCGTTTAGTTGGTGCCTGCGTGCAGCTACTTCTCTATCTGTCGGAACTTGAACCGGCTTATCACTTTTACAACGAGAGACACGCTGCACTGAACCAGTAGAATTCCCCGCAGTAATCAGCGGTAGCCAGTCATGAAAAGTATTCTCATGCATATCAGGTCTGTTTTAGTGAGAATAAATAGGTGATCTTTCCTCTGGCGGCCATGTTTATTCGTTTCTGTGATAAGAAGATTCATCACTTCTTCATTAAATGACTTCTTGAAGGGGTGTACAGGCTCCATGTCTAACAAATCGAGACGCAGGACGCGAAGAGATTCAGGCAGAGCGACGGTAGTTCGGAGCACCAACATTCCCACTCGACTTGCTCCTTTAGCATAAGCACTTTGTCCAATGAGCGCTTGTTGAGGCGAATATTTTGCAACATAAGTCGTATGTGGGCAATAAATGGTGCAAGGTAATCTAAATGGTCGGATATTTGATAAAAAGCCTGAAGGACGGTGCGTTTTCACGCTTGATGGGTTAAAAAAGAGGTCTCATTCAGGGTGTCGAACCGAACCCGAACCCGAACCGAAAACCGGATCAAAACCGTTATTTTCGACCGAACCGGAGCAAAACCGAAACCGAAATCGAACGCTTCATACTGAACCCGAACCGGAACGAAACCATAATCTGATGTGGCGGTTACCGGTTCAACGAAAACGGTTCAGGGCCAATTGTGTCAATAATTGGTCTAAATGGGAAAAGTTGAGGGCGTATTTTTTTCTTACGTTGCCAAGACTAATCCTGCATACTGTGAGATATTTTTACATTTCGTTTTAATTGCATACGTAATAAAAAATACATCATCGTCTGGAGAGCTTCAACTTTACTTTGTTTCTTGGATTGACCCTGGTGGCGCGGTAGCGGCGGCCGCGATTTCAAAGCACCGCTTGGCCGCTTGGCTACGAAATGTCAGTGTGTCGGAGAGGATTGCGGCACTCTAAGCACGGAGGCCTACGCGTCCGCGAATGTTTGACCTCAAGATGGACCACAGTTGCAGTCGATGAGCTATTTAGCCAGTCGATCACCGAGAGCGCACCACGTGCCCTTCCTCTTGAGTGCAGCGTGTCGATACGCTGAAGGAAGGTGGGACCGCGCTGCATCGGCAGTGTAGTTTGTAGGGTCGCCTGTGGTCCATTTAAATGAAAAGCAATCTTTTCTTCAACGTTTACCTTACAAAAAAAAAAAAAAAGAAACACATGGGCAGTCGGATACAATGTTACTCGGCGATAATTTGCCGACGCGCCGCGCCCTGGAATTTTTTTTGTTTTTTGTAGGTTTGTCAGACTAGCAAGGTCAGCATATCGCCTGTTCAACCATTTTCTCATTTTTGTTTGAAGTCCTCTTTCATCGTCTTCAACTGAGCATTCCAAAAACGTCGTTCGCTGTGGTGGCATTATCAGAACTTTGTTCGGTGGCTGACAGTTTCAAATGTGAGTACTGTTATAATATTATGACAGACTTAGCGTTAACAATCCATGCTATGTAACTGGTTCTGAGTCCCTCAGACTGGGTCATTTGCATAGAGCGTTGTTTGCGATAAAAAGTCAAAGTGACTATACAAATCATCGCCACCAAATCTTTAGAACAGCGTTTTTCCGCCGGAACCGGAAGTGCGGTTGGCACTGTCAAGGTGTAGTCCCATTTCATTATACGTGCGTGCTTACGTGCCCGGTCATTGACACATCGGCCAGACTGGCCGATGTATACACGACCACAGCTTAGCGGGATTCAATAAACTATCCCAACTGCGCACTCGACGTCCCTGTTTCTGTGTTTTACGGCACATTTCTTTCCTCTCGTTCCCCTGTCAGCCACTTAGGGGCATAGCTGTGACATCTTACTGGGCACTGAAAACAGGTAGCATGTATAAAAAAACACGCGTGTCCAGAGAAATACAAACAAAAACATATAGAGGGCAAGCATTCCAGCTAGAGACCTTTTTACTGTTTACAAAATCACAGCCCAGCCTGCGATCTCCACAGCTCAGCACGTGCGTGTTTGTCACTTCGGAAAGCGAGCGAAGCGCGCGCTATACGCCCGAACACTAAAGATGGCACCGGCCACAAGCTCTTTTTTGGAAAGGTCTATAGACCCATCCCGAAAATACGCCCTCTTCTGGCAGAGTTTGAAATACTGCGCAGCTGCGTGCGCAAAAGACACCATAAAAAATGGAAAGCTACAAGTAATAGCCTTGCCACATTAATGGTGTCTTTTGCGCACGTCACTGTGCAGGGTTTTTGTATCTACCTGAGGAGGGAGTAGTTTTGGGATGGGTCTATTGCAAGCATCTCGTGCCCCAAAAAGGCCGCAGGAAGTGCTTGGTCAATATTCAAAGGTCGAGTTAGGAACGGGTTCGAACCGGTTCGCGCTCATTAAAACCGGTAACCGGAGTGATATTATGTGCACTACCTTAAACCGGAACCGAACCGGAACAAAATACAATGCTACTGAACCCGAACCCGAACCGAACCGAAATAATGACCGGTTCGACACCCTGCTCATTTTCGCTAACGAGGACCTCATCAGCTGAGCGGTTCTATTGCAGACCTAGTACCTTTATGGTCTGGGTCTTTCCTGTCGGATTGTCACACAACACACCATCTTGTAAAAATAAGCTTCAGGGATCATAAGAGTTCGATGACTTTTTGCAGAGTTTTATCCCAGCTTTGAAGAGGATGAAGATGGGCTCACGTTAAATGCGAAGAGGCTCTGTTTTGGATGAAGCACCAATAACAAGATGGTCGACATAAGCGGAGTTATGCAGCTGGGATGCAACAATCGGGTAGCAATGCCCGGTTGTTTTCAAACGGTAACGCAGCATCGCCACGCGAAAGAACGGAATCGATGATGCTCCAAACGGTACACGAGTCATTCGCCATTCGACGAAGTGAAGTGGGGGTTTATGTAGTTGGGGTAGGTGTTTCATCTAAAAATATCTGAGAGCCTCACGGTCCTGGGCTCGAATGGCGATTTGAAGAAATGCCGTCCAGATGCCAGCTGTCAGGACTACCGGACGGCTGCGAAACTTGAGTTGTAGTTGCACGAGTTCCGTGCCAAGCTTAGGGTTCTCTCTCGAAGGCTATTCACTAATGGCTGGTTAGGAACATCAAATGAAGCGTCGAGGACCACGTGCAGCTTGGATGTGACTGGGTCTTTGCTTTCCAGAGCGTGCTAAGATAGGTAATGTGAATTATCAGAAGGCGTTGAAGAGACGGGTAGCCGCTCGGCACGTCCCACCAGAACATATTCTCGGATAGCGCTGTCGCATTGTTTGAGAAGCTTTGGCTAGTGCTGAAACCAACGAAGTTTTGTCGTTAACAGAGTTTCAGCGGCCACGCGGTTATCATCCACGACGCCATGTTCCGGGTGCTTGGACATCAAAGGCAACTCTTAACGTATCTGTTTCTTTTTGATCCGATCTCTGAGTTGAAGTAACGCTGAGGGATCAAATGGGTCAGATGAGGGAAGTTAGGAGATGCCCATATCATCTAAACACAACATTTCAGATTGACCTGGAAGCTGTCCGCTTTCGGTGGGCCAGAGCTGGTCATTAGAAGGGCTATCGGGCTGCTCCAGGTGTGAGTTGAAGAGGTGTGGCGCCCTTGTACTGACCAACCAAATAGAGTATGTGTGGCAGTCAGATGTTTGATGAGACGACGAATATTTCTTGGTACTATCGTCCAGTACACCTCACAACCGGTAAGAACGCTGATTCCTCTGTCGATCTGTGAACCTTGACGAGCGATATCAGGTACAATCAGCCCTTTGAAATACAGATGATTTAGTGTACCACTATCGACGGGTGCTGTCGTAACGGTACAAAGCTGAGGCACATCAAGCGCTTCATGGGTTATCTCGCTTGTACTGTATTTGCTCTTAAACTTCAGAAGCAGACGGCGGCAGCCGTGATTTGTCGAGGTTTTTTTTTTTTTTAAGGTGTAGACTGTGAGAACTTAGGTAACGATGACTGTGCATCAAAGTCTCTTCGCTGTCTCGCGTTATATGAACGTTCGCTGACTGCCGACATCCTGAGGAACTCGTACCAACGTGCTCTCATTAATGGCCATAACCCAGGCCTTAGCAGTTTGAAGTAGAACGGACGGAACTTCCGTGCAACTTGTAAAGGCACTGGGCACGGGGCTATTTGAGTGGAATGCAACCTCCGCTGAACGTGACCCACCGATAGCTGTGAAGGTTGCCCTGGAGGTGTCTTGAGGGAAGCGCTAACTGTTACATATGATGGTTAGGTGGCGCCCACTGCAGATACTGCACGCCAGTCGAGTGAACGTACGGTAATTTCTTGGTACGTGTTTGATCTTGCCGCAAGTAAAGCCGCATCTGGCAGCTCTCAGTCGGTTTCTTTTCGTTTCGTTTGGGGAGATATGTTGTTACTGCAGTCTTGGATTGCGTGAATTAGACCAGGGATCGGCATCGGCTTGCAGCGAAGGGCCACGTCGTCACGAAGCCGATCGTTGTGTGGGGGGATGCGATGAACCTCGTGCTTCGGCGGCGTCTTGGCTCTGCTCCACGATGACTTTTTCTACTCCAAGTGTTGAGCTGAATCAGTGAGAGGGAGGTTTCGTGCTAGAGCAAAAGGAATTCGGATGCCGGCGTGGCTGATGTTCTTGTTGTACTCCAGCGCGCAAACGATCTCGGTTTCTACGTCGTCGTCATCCACGAAGGCGTTAACCTGCTTATCGAGGTTCGTCAGCCAAGTTTCCTTCTGGACGTGAAAATCGAGGTGCTCCTGCAGGTCGGTGGAGTCGGGGTCCGGGTCTCGCAGAAAATCAGTCACTAGGTTTTGCGGACGCGTAACGGCTAAACGAACATCGCCGCGCGTTCTTGTCAGACGGTTCATGGGCATCGGCTGTCATGGTGCAGGAGGAACGATCCTTCGAAGCTTCCCGCGTCTCCGGCACCATATGTTGCGAAGAACGGATCTAGGACAGCTCCGTACCGACTGTGTTCATTTTATCGAAAACAACAAGGTCGCGCGTGTTCGTGCAGGTGTGCTCGTAGTCCAGGCTGGCCTTCGTCGTCTTTTATAGTCAACGCAGACGCACAATGATTCGACCCTCGTACCAGAATTCTTGACAGGACGATGGGCTGCCGTCTTCGCTTGACTTCGCTGGCTTTGCACGTACTGCGGACGGAAAGTCTCGACTTCCCTCTCCTCGCGGCAAAAGGGGAGAGAAAACTTTTTTCTATTCTTCGCGCTCGCGGTGACAACTGGTTACGAGGACGAAATCTCAGGAAAGTGTCGCCCATATAGCTATCGGATTAAAATTGGTCTACGTTTATACAAAGTGTCACAAAAAAAAAATACATTTTTTTACCGCTAAAATAAATTAGGCGTCGCCGAACGCTCATTTCCCCCCCAAAGGTAGCCCTAGAAGTCACAACCAGATGCCAAAGTTTCAGCCCTATCCGATACCTTATTGAAAAGTTATGTCATTTTCTAAATATTTCAATGGGAAAATGGAGCCCATTTTTGCCCGTTTTCGGTTTCTGGCGCCATAGAGCCCCATTTATTCAAAAACTCCGTCGACCGCCATTTTTCCTTTGAAAGTTTCAGGAAATCATATAACTTTTGAATATGGTATCGGATGGGGCTGAAACTTTCGCATCTGGTTGTGACCTTCAGCGCTACCTTTGGGCGGAAAGTGAGCGTTCGGCGACGCTTTGTTTATTTTTGTATAAAAAAACGTAATTTTTTT
>JAZHYW010044982.1:0-13779 GCA_037355805.1 Ixodes ricinus | reverse complement strand
TACTTTGGTTCGTTCCATGTGCCTCCCGTTGCATTATGGACGTTCACATCATCACTATCACCGTTATGACCTACAGCGCTCGGCAAGCAGACTTGCCGCTCTAATATAGCTGGCAAGCTTGCAATTGCACGCGCTGCCCACACGAGGGACACGCGCTTGGCGGCCCAAAGATCCGAGTGTGACGTCACGACTAGGCGGAGGTTTTTCGCGTTTTCTCACATTTGCGTTTTTTCTTATCTCTGTCTCCTTCCTGTGTTGTCTTTGCGCTGCATTGTAATTATGCAAAACCAACTAGCCCAACAGCTCATTTTAATATGGATTTACATCTTCGGGGAAAACGAACGTAATATTCAAATTCATGGGATCAAAATACGTCAAAATTCACCTCTAAAGTCTGTTTCACCATGCAGCGACTGTTGCGACAAAAAAAATCGGCGCGACAGCCGACGCAGCGAGTGCGATCGCAATGTTTGGTTTCACATGTTCCAACAACCGCGCGATTACTGTCGGCGCGGCCAATTGTTCGGACACTGACGCGACGAATTTGACTTTGTCTAAAATACAACAAAAACGTCTTAATGATCACAAATGTTTTACAGAATACAATATGTAACTAGAAATTTTTTAATAATTTGGCGTTAAACCAAACGTTTTAAGGTGTCTGAAATTTATCGCGGATGAAAGCTGGCTAATGAACGGCTGGTTGACGATGAGTGATCGCAGATTTCGGACGAGAATCGCAGCATGTGAAACAGCCTTAACTCGTTTTCTTCAAGCAGTGTTTCAGCGTCCCTTTGAGTCGTCAGCGAATCTGGATGCGATATTTCGGACGTAATTTGTAGGCCGGGCAGCTCTTTCCGCCTCGCCATTCGTCGCGTGTCATTGGCGTCCCGTCAAAGCGGTGGCGCTGGTGACCGCACTGCATGCGCGCATGGGCTGCGCGTCCAACAAATCTACGTTCCTGCGCATGCGCACTGTCCACAGCTGGTGCAGTCGTTTTCTTTTTTCAGAGCGTTGTTGTGTGAGCCTAGGTGGTTGGTCCATGAGTGCTTTTAGGGAAAGTAGACGCGCACGCTAGATTTAAGAGTGTGGGAGAGGTTCACATGTTGCGAGATCATTGTTATGGAAGGTGAGGCCCAGCTAAGCTTAACACTTACTACGCGTTATCTGTGCCCGGCAATCGCAGAACCTTCTGTGGGCCACAGAAAGTGGCTCTATGCGTGCTCCGAGGCAAAGCAAGGTCACGTTTTCGCGGTTAATGAAAAAGGCGCGGCGCACGCTCGGATGGACACGGTTAACTTCAAATAGCGAGACAAAACGAGCTCGGAGAACTAATGAAACAAGGACGAATATGCATGTATCTCGATTGTCGCAGTCTAAACTTTCGTTGAGTAAGTCAAATTCATAGTTTTAGGATTTTTGTTCCAATGCGACTATTTAACGCTTTCGAACAATATGCCCGTTCCTATTTATGAATGAACATTTTTTTACTTCTCGTGTCACTGTTGCTCGTTGATCAAACTTGGTCCTGTGTCATTAGACCTCATTAATCTATTTAGTCCATCGGCCTCACATCAAGGAATGAAATGCCGGTAACGTGTGAGATGAAATGCGCTAGGCTGATGGGCATGCACCGGCCCATGGATAGTATTAAGGCCGGTTCACACATACAGCGGAGCGCTACGTTAGCGCTACGTAGGCGCTCCAGGGCGCTCGTAGCTGGCACTTCTTAGCGCGTGATGTAGCAGCTCGGTTACCGCTTCAGTAGCGCTCTGTTAGCGCTTCAGAAGCGCTTTGTTAGCGCTCCAGGAGCGCTACAGAAACGCTTTGTTTGCGCTCTCACGCTCCTTGTGCCGTGCTTGCTGCTGCAGAATAGCGCGTGCACGGCGATTTCTTCGTTGTTGTTTTTCACTTGGCATTGAAAGAAGAGGAGTAAAAAAGGCGCTCTCGAAGCAAAGGGTCGGGCAGACGATCCAGAGTCATGGACTCTGAGCAGCTAATTGATCGGGTACGGCTTTATCGCTTTCTATTCGATATACGTGACCCTGGTTTTAAAGACATGTAGGTTAAAATATAATCGCCTTCAGAAAGAGCTCTGTGTCTCGGTCCCTCAGCCTATGGAACAAGGTTCGCCGGGTACCCATCGGTATCGCGGTGGCGAAAAAATTTCGCGCACCCAGAAGGCTCTTATGGGACGTTCAGCCGTCCACACAAATGTGCACTAATCGCGCATGTAACAGCATTTGTCGCGTTTCTATTTCAGCATCCCATGTATGTCTCCCATTGTGCTGTTGATGCACACCCAACCACAGGAACCGGAACCGCAGTGCACAGCCAATCCGCAGCACCGCGTACAAGAAGCGCTACTGAAGCGCTAACAAGGCGCTACTGGAGCGCTAACAAGGCGCTACTGGAGCGCTATCAGGCAGCGCTACTGGAGCGCTAACAGGCGCTACTGGAGCGCTTACAAAGCGCTACAAAAGCGCTACTCGCGCGCTATATTAGAACGAAGTCACGCGCCAAGAAGTGCCACATGAGCGCTCCTTGGAGCGCTCACGTAGCAGCTAGCTTAGCGCTCCGCTGTATGTGTGAACAGGCCTTATAAGGGAGGGGTGCTCCGGCGATTTTTTGAGCCAGCCCAACTAACTATATTTTCAGAATCACCGGCGTTCGCCCTTTCCGTTATGCTGTTTATTGTCGCGAAATTCAGAATAGTTATTAATGAAATTGACAAGTGAAATGCAGGCCAAAAAAAATATTCAAATACACCCGCGCTTTTTCAGTGCCGTGACGTCAGGGAAACGCAGGCTTGCAGGTTGAGCGGGCAGTCTAAGTATGAACTCTGCCGAGCATTTAGTTTTTGCTGCCGCGAGGGTGCTGGAGTGAGTTTCAAAGCATTAATTTGACACCATGAAACGGCTGTAATCAGTTGGGAACAAGGTTTACAGTTCAAAGAGCGAACCCCTGCCTTTCGATATGACGTCACTTTTTCATTGTTTGCCATTGCCTAACACCAGGCATAACAAAAGCACTAGGTTGCCACATTGGTTTTATTGTACGTGGCTTTTACTAGTTAAACTAACTTTTGTCGTTATGGAATTTGTCGCAAAGTCGAAGGAAAAGTATATACGCTTAGAGTAATGATGTTTAAACCCTGGCTACTTGGAAGGAAACTTGAAGATATGAATCCTAAAAAATATCAGTATGTGTTTTATATATTTTTTGACGTGTTGGAAGACTTTGGAAAAATGGTTTAATAAAAGCGTTGTATGATTTTTTTTTGTTAGCCTAGTTTGAGACATTTGTCTGTCACCTTTCTCCTGCTTCTTCTAAGGTATCCTCAAGTTTCCATCCCTGTCTCAGCGTTTAAACATCAGGATTATTACGTACCAGCTCGCCTGCACGTTGACCATATTTTTCATACTCACGTTTACACGCGACCCATGAAGCTTCACGGGCTCTGAATTGATATCCGGAAGATCAAAATTTCACCGGTTACTGAAATTATTTTGAAACATATTCTGCATAGTTAGATTTTATCAGTGTTGGACAAAATACTCGATAAAAGTATTTAAGTTAAGTTACTAAATACCTGCCTCATAAGGTATTTAAAATACTACTTAAGTTACTTTCACTGTAAAGTATCTTGAGTAGAGTACAAATACTTAGAAATGTATTTCAGTTACTTTTGAAGATACTTCCGCTTTGCTTAATTTGTATCGACGTCATTGATAACGACAATTATGCAGCTACGCAAATCTGGGTTGCCAGAATGGTTTATTAACACGCAACAACACAAAACAGGAAAACAAAATGGTATCGTAGGGCTATTTTATGCAGTCCGACTATAAAGAGCAAAATAATGTCACGAATGATAAATGATGAGGCTGCGAAAAACTGAAGAAACTAAACGTTTAATGGGGCGAACTTGTTCCCAAAACAAAAAAGAGAAAGGCTAGCGTCGCAGGCGTCGATGTCGGCGAAACAGCAGGATCGACCGCTGGGGCGAGACTGACTCGAACCGCACCTTTTGTACCCGCGTGGGTTTCTGGAACATTCGGCGTAGAAAGTTCGGCGCGTAGAACATTTGTAATTCATATTAAAAATAGCTCAAAAAAGACGGGACAAAAAGACGAATTTTTAATACGAATGTCCATTACCAACTTGCCCAGCAGACCAAGCTTATACAAAATATTTGTAACTCGATCAGACGACAAAATTCTCGAACTTACCAGAATGTCAAGTTGAAGGAATAAATAAAATAGAAGTCCGCTTTCTGGTATCGAACCCGGAGCCTCCGCGCGAGAGCCTCCGCACGCAAGAGCAAAGCGCAGTAACCATTCGGCCACGCGCTCGCTGGGCAACACGCGTGGCAATATCACTGATAGATATTACCAAACATTTCTGCAACAACAAGAAAGCGGTCGCTTCAGACCGTGGCGCCCAAAGCGGTTAACTTTAGAACTAGATGGATGGGGACAACAAATATAATGACTCAGCGCTCGGCTAACTTAACCGAACGTGGCGTCAGCGTTCGGCTGGAGTTCGTGTTCTCCGGTGAGGGGGGACGAGGCGCTCTTTTGTTACCACGCCGGCCTGCATGAACCAGCTCAGCACAAAAGCCCAAGTGGGTCAAGTTCGCATTCTCTGACTACCTCTGACGACTGCTTTCGGGGGAGATCCGGCACTTAACGTCACTTCACTAATTGTTAGTATTTTTTCATTACACTGTACAGCGCGCTCCATTAAAAAAGATGACACGAACATGCCCACAAGGCCTTTGGGTATGTGCACAGGCACTGATGTTGGGTAAACACCGAGGTGTGGGAGTGACAAACAGGTCAGAGCGCTTCGCCAATAGGGACATCCCTGAATATCACGTCCTGCGGCGCACCTTAGACGCATCGTTTAACTACAATCCATATTCCCTACACGGGGAGTTCACTATAAACGAACTTGGGATACGGATATGAGTGAATGGATAACAAAGAGAACCCACATAATAGCCACGGCAGTGGTCGCGCCTTCTTTAAATAGGTTGCGTTCAGAAAGGCACTCAACGTTGGGGGATGCCTTGTTGGCATTTTGATAGGTCATCCAGCTCGTAGTTTGTTTCCTGTCCTGTTCTCTGCGTATCAATGTTCGCTTACAGACACTGTTCGCGAGAGCAATAAGTGACGGACTGACGACAGAAAGAAAATAAACGAAAAGAAAACCTCGACGTTTTGCCCTAGCGGAATCAAATATACAAAAAGCAAAACAATTTGTTTTTGTGTGTGTCCACTTCTTATTTTCTTCTATTTGTTATTTTCTTGACACTCAAGTCTGCATTGTTGTCGTAGGTCGTTTCCCGTTCTGCGTTGCGCCTCAGTGTGGCAATCTTTACTTCCGTAAAACCACCCCTTTTGTTTGAGGATTTTTGGGGAAACTCTAGGAAACAAAAGGCGCCTTTGGAAAGGCGAGGGGAAAACCTTGGTTGTACAAACTTTGGGCTGAAATATGAGTCACAATCGGCAAAAAAGCGATGTTTTCACGAGCTCAATCAAAGTCACCGTAGCTAATCGGAGCTAGCAACAGGATTTGGTTGCTCGAAAGAATGTTCACGTTTGCTCGTGCCACGCCCACGCCACTTCATACCGAAAAACTCGGAAAATGGCAGAATGTCAAAAATGTATTTGAGATAATGAGTACAAGATACTCAGAATTGTAATTAAAATAGAGTATTAAATACTCTCAATCAAAAGTATTTGCAAGATACCAAGATACTTCAAAAAAGTATTTTTAAATGCAGTATCTTCAGTAGAGTATTTGATATAGGCACAAGTCTGCACAATATACTAAACAAGCACTTCATACGGTTGTAGCACGAATCCCCCGATTTCATTTCCCCCGTCCCAAATGCCCCGTGCCATTTCCCCCGAGTGTCAAAATCCCCGTTTTCAAAATTCCCGTCTCGTTTGCCCCGAGTGTCAATATCCCCGGGCCCAATTTCCCCGCTATGCACCTGCGGATCGATACGGTTACGTGTCTTGCGGTGCACGGATCGGCATGCTTTCTCAGTGTCGGCTTACAGACTTTTCGGAGCACGGAATATTCGATCCGTGATCATTTAAACTTGCAATTTTTCATCAGGTATTACTAAAACTAGGAGTGTTATTTTATAACCTTTATTTTCATCTTCTGAGCATTACTTTTTGGCAATTATTAAAGCACTCGTAAGTGACTAATGTCAATGCACTCGTACACCTCTGCTCTTATTTTCAAATCAGCGCGCACTGTGTTCTTTGCAATTCTGTGTCAGTAATTCATATCTCAACAATAATGCAAATTACAGGAAGTTTATTTACACGTTTTTGCATACACTTTCATGGGAGCAACGTCCACTACTTATATGCCGCAATATCGCTGCACCAGCTTCAGGAACTCTTGGATGCTCAGTTCTCCATTGGACAGACGCTCCTCGAGCTTCTTTATGGCCTCGTCTTTCATCTCCCACTTCTTTTGACGCTTTCGGGCTTGGCCGCCGTTGGACACTTGGAGGAGGGTGACTCTGCTAGTGGCCTCGTCTTGCTTGATATGCTCCACGAACGTGTAGACATTGGGGTGTGCTTTTCCGATGGCATTGTTAATTTTCCTGCAGATGAAAAGCACAGAGGTCACAACTCCTGGTAGATAAGAAATTTGATACTAGGATAACTACATTTTATAATATTGCAAAATGTACTCACCGGTGCCAGGCTTCCTTGAAGTTGTTAGTCCGGGCTCCGTTGTTCTGGTGGTGGTTCCACTGGTGGATTTCGTAGTTCCCCAAGAGCCAGGTATCCTCGAAGTACAGGATCAGTTGTGGGACTCCTGGGGCTTGTGGCGCTGTTGCCTTCAAACTCCGCCAAGCAACACGTACAAAAGTTGGCGGGACAAAGGCCAAACTGATTGTCTGGCGTACAAACAATGTTACTGAAGAATCTTCTTGGTAGGCCTTAGAAAGTCCGAGGTCCTGAACCTTTCTCCAGATGGCCTGAGAAAAGTGGAAATGGCAGCCCCGGTGCCGAATGCCAGGAAACACGAAAAGGAAAGCCTGGATAAGGGCGAGTTCAAAGTCCGTACGGACAACGTTGAGCAAGAGAGGTGCACGAAGAGCGTCGAACGCTGCCTTGAAGTTCGTGAAGGCCGCCACGTATACTTCTCGAGACTTCCCAGGTAGAAGAAAGTAGGCCATGTTGAAGCTCACCCCTCTTTGACGGCGCTGATTGTGAGCAGTTGATGAAACAAGGACGGACACGAGAAAAACGTGCCATCGATGAACACCTCTACCACTTCCGCAAAATGAAAGAGTAGCTCCTGCGTACAAAAGCAAAGAATACGGCCTGCACTTATGCTGATGTCAAACAGCAGGAAGTCTCGCTTGTCGAGTGTCTCCGTATAGAGTCTTCCAAGGTTAATCTCGGCCATGTTTCTTGGTAGGCTTGGCTGTTGCTTTTTCTTCTCCCGGTACATGGTGCTCCTCACGCTCTCGAAAGTCGGCAGCTCCGCCATTACCGTGTCATTAACCTAGAACAAATTCGTCCCGTCACAAACAAGTCTCAATCGTGGACATAATGCACAGGTATACTCGTGTAATGAAACAAATAATATCAAGACAAAAAAAATGTTTTTACTTACTTGACCCACAAGGCTCAAGATCTCCCTGCTGTACACTTGGGGTGCTGGCAAATGCGGCTCCGACCTCACCCTTTCCTTCAATTTATTTTTGAGTCGCTCTTCCCGTAGTTGGCTGCCATTAGGGGGATGGTTGTGCTCTGAAACATATGAACGTGATGAAAATCAATTACTGTAGCAGAAATGTTTAATTTGTGCTAAATAAGTGCAATTAATTCAGTCCCCTTTCAGGATAACTAAACAGCTATCAGACAGTCTATTAAAAAATCGCTTACCTTGGGTTTGCTTGATTACTTTTTCTTGTTCCGTGAGAACCGCTGCTTTGCAGTTCAATTCCCAGTATTTGGCACATCTCCAGGCAGTCTTCTCACCTTTATTCTTTCGCTGAAATAAATACTTGAATCCATCTACTATTACGGCGTCCTTCCCTTTTTGAGTTTTTAGAAATTCGACCTCCATCTCCTGTATCTTGATCTCGACTGGGAAACATTCACCGTGGAAAGTTCCTTAAGTAGAAAAATGTGTCAAACTCTACGACCTCAACATCCTAGACAGCAATGATATCATCGCTGCCAGAAGTCATCAAAGGTTGTCGAGGTTCTTTTGTATAGGTCAACTCTAGGTTGCACTTCTTTAGTGTTCAATTGTTCTGTCATTTTTTTTAACTTCTTGCTTTTTAAGGTTACCTAGCCGTGTTTGTAGTTTTCCGTTTTTTTATTTATTTTTTATTTATTTATTAATACTGTTCACCCTTTTTCCAGGGCGGTTACAGGAGTGGAAGAAAATAATATGCCAATACATTTCACAATGTATAAGAAATTATACAGTACAACCACGTGGATACAAGCACACAAGTTTTGACACACTTTCTGAAAATGTTTGAAATGTAACTACAAGACACACTCAGAGCGCCAAACAGATTCGCTTCTCCAGCGTTTCCTCAAAGGCAACAATATTTTCTATATTTACAGTATCCTCTGGTAGGTCGTTCCATTGTTTAACAGTTCTAACAAAAAACGAATACTTAAAAATGTCATTGTTTACCCGCTGTATTTCAAAGGCCTTGTTATGCACACCCCGCAATGGCCGAGTCGAGCGTGGTAGCAAGTAACGGGAGGTGTCAATGTTCAGCTCGTTTCGAGAGAGCTTAAAAAGAAGCTTAAGTCTGGCAATTTCTCTGCGACTTGACAATAAAGGGAGGTTTAGTTCTTTGAGCATTGAAGCCACCGAGTCAGTTCGACCATACCTCGAACAGATAAAGCGGGCTGCCAATCTTTGTATTTTTTCTAACTTATCAATTTGGTTCTTCCTATACGGATCCCACACAGCACAAGCGTATTCCAGAGTTGGCCTTACCAGGGTTGTGTATGCGGACAATTTTACATTAAGCGGAGCATGCCTTAGATTGCGCTTCAAGAACCACAACTTTTTTATAGCCTTACAATACAAACTATCTACGTGCAGTTTCCATCTTAAATCTGAGGCTATCGTTACCCCTAAATACTTTAAATGATCAGCTACTGTTAAAGACACATCTCCTATTTTATAATTGTAAGTAAGAATGTTTTTTTTGCTTGTTATTCTGAGAAATACAGTCTTTTCCGGGTTCAGCTTCATTCCCCATTTTTGACACCAGTTATCTACTGAGGCGAGCGACAAGTTTAAGTTTTCTTGGTCTACAGGGCTACGAACCTTAGTATAGAGCAGGCAGTCGTCTGCGAATAACCTAAGTGTAATATTGGAGCTTACTGTTTCCGCCAAATCGTTGACGTAGCATAAAAATAACACTGGTCCCAAAACTGACCCTTGGGGGACTCCCGACGGCACTCTACAGACAGACGACGCAACACCATCAATAACTACAAACTGTCTCCTATTTCTAAGGTATGCGCTAATCCACTGAGTGACGTGATCATTAACTCTGTAGCTAGTTAGTTTTCTTATAAGTCCTTCATGAGATACCCGATCGAATGCTTTTGATAAGTCTAGACAAACCGCGTCTATTTGTCCTCTTTCATTTGACGAGCACGAAAAATCATGAAACGTTTCAAGCAACTGCGTTACTGTGGACAACCCTCGTCGAAATCCATGTTGGTTTTTATAAAAAACATCCGAACTTTCAAAATAGTCGTAAAGGCTTCTGGAAATTATATGCTCAAAAAGCTTACAGGAAGTGCATGTTAATGAAATAGGTCTGTAGTTTGTTACATTATGCTTATCTCCCGATTTGTGAACTGGAACAACCCTGGCACACAACCAATCCCTGGGAACGCTATGCTGTTCTAAAGAGACCCGAAATATAATTGTCAAGTATTTAGAAATCCATTCTGCATATCGTTTTAAAAATTCATTAGGGATATTGTCTGGTCCAGGTGACTTTTTGGAATCAATATTTAGTAATAGTGAAAATACTCCTTCTTCAGTGATAGTGATGTCCGGCATAGATCGAAGCGAGTCGGTACCTCCCGTGCTCAAATCCGCGGTGATGTTCGCTTCAACAAATACAGAGCCAAAATATTCGTTGAACCGTCTGGCTATAGTGTTCGGGTCTAAAATATTTTTACCATTTTCCGTAATATACTCTATTTTCCCCTTTGAAGGTGCAAGGTATCGCCAGAATTTCTGTGGTGCCGTCCTCAGAAACTGTGGTAAAACGGAAGTAAAATAATGCTTTCTAGACTGATTTAATTTGCATTTTAATTCATCTGAAAGACGGGAAATGTCACCTTGGCTGGCACATTTTTGCTTTCGCCTTCTTTTTATTCTACGCTGTAATTGAATAATGTCCCTTGTAATCCACGGACGTTGCCTATAAACACGTTTTTTCCTTTTAGGGACAAATCGTTCTAAGCAGTGGTTGATAATGTCTTTGAAACGGCACCACAGGTCATCTACGTCCTTTGCGTCATCGAATCTAGATAACGATAATTCTAGATAATCCAAGATATCGATGTCGTCGGCGTTGTTAAAGTCATGCACATAAACTACCGGACGCTTAGAGGCCGCCATTGATGATACAACATTGCAAGTCATCAGGACTAATTTATGGTCTGAAATACCCTCGTGCAAAGACACAACATTGTCACTCAAATTTGTACCAACAAATATTAAGTCCAGTACGGAGCTTGCAGTTTTTTCTGCTCGGGTAGCCTCATTTACGACTTGTGTTAGGTTCAGGTTAAACATCATACCAAGAAGCAGTTCAGATGATTTGACGTCTACGTTTCCAACCTCAAGGTTGCTCCAATCTATTTTGGGCAGATTGAAATCACCAGCAAGAATAAAGTTATCTTCGTTAATGAAGTTAGCAATTGTGAAATCGTAAATTATTTCCATCGTGGACAGTGGGGAATCAGGAGGTCTGTAGACAGCTCCTATTACATACTTTTTGTCACAGAAAGTAATTTTGCACCATACACTTTCGGTATCTGGAAGATCATCCATTACAAGGCACACGATTGATTTTTTAAGAATTACAGCAACACCGCCCTTCGTCCTTCGTCCTGTAACCAGACTTGGGGGGGGGGGAGGGGGGGGGCGGACGGAAGCCGGGGGAACTGATAAGGGGATAAAGGAAAGGGGGTTCTGAAAGCCGAGGATTTTGCAGACGGGGGATATAACACGGGGAATTCGCAGCGGGGATTTTGACACAGGTGTTTTGAGATTAGGTTATATCGTGCACCACCCGAGGTGCCCATCCCGGGTTCTGGAAGTTTTTCACTTGCCTCGCCGCAGAACATCAACTGACGGAAGACAAGCTGGAGGCGATGCTGAGTTCCCAAGAGCCTCCTCGCCAGAAGAAGGCCATAGTGGCAAGAAATGAGAAGGTCCGCCTTTTTTATGAGAACAGACGGAGCATGGCTGTGGAGGACTTTTTGAGAGCAATTGCTCATCATTTGAAACGGTGAATGGCTGTCGCACGAACACATGAGCCCCCGAACGTTTTCAAATAAAATTTGAAGTGACGTACTTACTTTTGACTTCATTGAGTTTTAGAACTAAAAAAAAACAATCTTTCGGTGTAGTTTCAGAAATAGCACCTCAGCTTTAGCTACTCCAAGCTTCGGGCAGTAAAAAAGTATCAATAGAAAGACACAGAGAGGCTAGGAGGCTCACATGGCTAAAGGTGTTACGCCTGCGCAAAACCTAAGCCGCCTTCTGGCCTCCATGAGTTGGAGTGCGCATGCACTTACCAGGAGTGCGACTTTTTATTTATTTGTTACAATACCCTCAAGGCCCATCGGGTAATACAGAGGGGTGAACAGATAAGCATAATATGCGAAACAAACATAAAAATCGGTACAAATATCCTCATGGGTTACTTGTATCAAAATAAATTGTAATAGCTACAAGTTTGGACATTAAAAAACCTGACAATGAAGTGGGTGAATGACACGAAAATGCACTCGATCCGGGAATAAAAGAGCATCTTTCACACTTCTTATATAAAAGACATTCGATGAAATGGCCGTCAGCAATTCGATGAAACGGCCGTCAGCGATTCGATGAAACGGCGTTCGATGAAACGGCATTCGATGAAACGGCGTTCGATGAAACGTCCATTTTTTCGACGAAACGGCGTTCGACGAAACGGCGTTCGATGAAATGTCCGGGAACCTCCAAAAAGTATTTTAAGATACAGTATCTTGAGTAGAGTATTTGAGATAGGCACAAGTCTGGATCTTATAGCAGAGGCGCGTCCTTGTACTCCAAGACAAAAAACCGGTTGTAGGTGTTGTGATTTGGTCCACACAGATGATCTCCAGCGATAGTAGCCAGGAGTCAGCAGTCCATTGTCCCTTCATTATCGAGTCTTTGCGACACAAATTACTTTTATTTTACACTCTTCTCAAATTATCACCTTCCCCTTACATGAGTTACACAAAAATATAAAGAAATAAAAACAACAAAATCCGCGGTGATGCGGATTGCGGTTCTCCAGCATCTCAAATATTTCGGGGTAAATGGTAAAATGCTCGCCTATGTGAAGGCATTCCTCTCCTTTAGAATCTTCCGGGACTAAATCCCGGAAGCGACTAATAGTCCACGCACGGTGACTCGGTGTTCCTGAAGGAAGCGTTCTAAGCCATCTACTTTTCAACGTTGCGATGGCAGCTCTTTCAAAATCACTGCAACAACATGGACCATTTCCTGTAAGAATTTCCATCTCACGCAGATGACGTGGCCCTGTGGTGTATTGGACCGACTGGATGAGCAAGAAAAATCCGACAACAGCTCCCACAGGCTCTTCATAGCATATACCACGTTATAGAACAACTCGGCCTGACACATTCTGTCGACAGAACAACAGCACTGCTTCACGGTCCCGGAGGACGTGCACCAGAACGATCGCTGCAGCTCAAACTGTCTGGTACGCCTTCTCAGACTGTAAAAACATATAAATAGGGAGTTTTAGAATAACGTACGCAATTCTAGCGCACGCTAGCGCTAAATACAGCGCTTGTATTAGCGCACGCGACGCCAGAGAGTTTTAGAATAGCGTTTCTCCGTCGCGACGCAAAAGCCCAAGCATCTCGCGCTTGCGACGCCACCAAGATACAGTAACAATTTCTATTTCACACACGAAATGCTATAACTTTAGAAAAAAAAAACAAGTTTTTTGGTCCAGAGTAGCATTTTAGATTTGTTTAAACATGAGAATGCGACGCGAGCGGTTGACCGGTCGTGTCCGCCGCATGCGTCGCCTCGGCAAGAGTGTACTGACCTTCGCCGATAAATGTTCGCTCGTCGCAAGCATCAAGTTGCCGGTGATCGTTGCCCACCCTACTGGGTTTTCAAACCGAGTGCAATGTCGTCCCGTAGTCCCGTATTGAATATCGCAGTCGCGAGGATGCCGCCGACGTCGCGCTCACAACGCCGCCAAAGCGACCGCAGCCATGATCCTGGGGGCCGTCATTTTTTTTAACTGTGCTCGTCTTGGCTTTAGCCGACTTCTCATCACAAATCCTCCTTAAGGAGCGCACCGCAAGGCGCTTTGCGTACGCACGCTATTTCCGAGAAATAGCGTACGCTAAATTGCGCACGCAAAGCGCAAAACCTGGTTTGCGTTCGGAGCATGCGCAGTGGCGACGACGCTATTCTTTGCGTACGCAAAGCTTTGGC